>MU224896.1:1036791-1085156 GCA_018584345.1 Thuja plicata
TATATATATATATATATATATCTGTGTGTGTGTGTGTGTAAAGTAATATTGTAATTATTAATAAAGATTGTCTCTTTGGGAGAACAAGGTGATATTAAGTAATTCTTATTTATTTGTGGGTGTGTATTAGTGTGTACACATATTATCTATTTAATTAATATTTATTTATATTATATTTTGGCAGTATATTATTTAGTTTTCTTTATAATAAATGAATATATAGTTCAGAAAATATATTTGAGTAATATAAACTTTGGTTTTAATTTTTTACTTGGAGTGTTGATTGGTTGCATTCCCATACAACTCCCTTGAGAGTCTTTTTAATTTTTAATTTTTATTATTTTTGCATGGTTGATTGGATATTTTGTGTGTAAAAATTTCAGAGTTTAGGAGAGGAAGTTTGTGATTGATTGAGCTTGAAGTTTTTTTTTATTTGGAGAGGAGATTTGTTGAAAGTTTCATTCTTATCTTGAGGTTGATATTTTTTTTTTTGAATTCATTGTGTTGTCTTTGGAGATTTCTGAAAGATCTTTTGATGCATTTTCAAGTTTGGATTTGTCTCATCTTTTGTTGTTCTTCTTATTCTCTTTTGGTTGAATCTATGTAAGACTTGAGGTCGCGATTGCATCCGTTATTCTAATTTTTATTATATGATTTTTGATAGCATTTTTGTGTTGTAATGATGTATGGAGTCATTGTTTTTAATTTCATGGTAATATAATAATGATTTGGTAAATTTAGTGCAAAATTTATGTGGTGTTTTACTAGTTTTTATGCAACATGTTTTTGGAAATCTATCTTTTGCATTCATTTATTTTAGTTTACGATTTTAATTAATTATATCCTAGAAAGGAAACTAGGAGTTATCAAATTGGTATCTCTCTAATTTCAATTAATTTTTATTCATTTGATTTAAATGTATTTGAATTCCATTATGTTGTGATTCTTGATTAGGGTTAAGGGCTTGTCCATTTGAGAAATGCAATGTATGTGTCCCTAAACCAAATTGAATTGAAGCTAAATGATATATGCGAATCAATACTATGTATTTCAATATTATATGGTTTTGATCATAATCTTGGAAGCTACAATTTTTGTATTGCCACTGATGTCAAACCTTAACTAGTAAGACAATTTCTATTTTATAAAGTGCCATATCAATTGATTGATAAAGAAGATTTGAAAAGAGGAAAGGACAAGAAGACCTGGTTAAATGGCTGAGTTATGTGAAACTACAATGGGTACTTGATGAGATTTCATATTGGTATGGTAATATGTTGTTTATCATTAACACCAACTGAAGTTTGGATGACTGCAAGTTTAGTCTTGACCAAGTAATAGAGCAGAAGATTAAGGAACTTATGTATCTATCGAGTGATGCAAGTGTCGACCGAGCATCAATATTTACTGAGCATTAGTAAATTACCTATTTATCTAGTGATGAGAGAGATGAAGAACACAATGATGATCGAATGTTAGTATTTTAACAATTTGAATAAAATTTGAGATCCCAACCAATATAGTTAATTTCTTGGGATATGTGAAGTATATTTAAGATAACAATGATTGTTGTGGAGAATTAAATGAGTATTTAATAGATGTTTAACCATTTTTTATGTATGGATTCATGAAGGAGTTTTAGGATGTATTCTACCTTGTAGATGGAAAACAAAATGATGGAAGGATTCATTTGATCTGACCAAACCCTAAGATCTATGATGATGATTAAGCGGAAAAAGATCTAGCTATCTATTTAGAGAGGTATAAGATTAACCTAAGTGTAGGTTATGTACATGAGAGAGTTTAATTCAGTTGATTGGAAAATCTAAGAAGAAGATAAACAAGGATGAGAGCAGCAGTACAAGACCACACATTGGTGATTTCTTAATGGATTTCCAAGTATACTTAAGTGATAGAGATGACAATGAAGGCACGACAGTGAATTAGCATTTGAGCGAAAGTTTATCTGTATTTTCAAAGGGAGTTGTATCTTTTAGATCACATTACTATTAGTTTCTAACCATTGTATTAGTGCAAAATCCTTTTAAACAAGGTTGACCTAACCGTCATATTGTAAATCCTTTAATCAAGGTGACATTCTAATGTATGGTCTAAGCCCTCTAACTAGGCTCACTTTTAATAGAGTGATTAAATCCTTTAATAGGGTTGCATTTAACAATTTGTATTGTAACCTTTAACAGGGTTGGCTTCTCACAGAGCTCACTTTAGAAGATTGAAAATTGGTAGGATGTTACCGGTAGTTTTTCCCATATTGGGTTTCCATGTTAAATCCTAGTGATATACTTGTGTGAATTTTATTTGATGCATTGTACTATTAAGAGTTTTATATTCTACAAGTTAATTACATTAGGAAAATTAACTACAAGTTTATGTTATTGATAATATGCTATAGTGAC
The DNA here is from genome assembly GCA_018584345.1 of Thuja plicata. NCBI lineage: Eukaryota > Viridiplantae > Streptophyta > Pinopsida > Cupressales > Cupressaceae > Thuja > Thuja plicata. Next base: position 1,039,209 of record MU224896.1, read on the forward strand.
CGAGTGGATTACCGAGTGGATTTGAGTTGGTTAAAGTGTTTATAAGTTCAATTGGTACATATGGACCCAAGATAACTGATTCACTCCCCCCTCTCAGTTATTCAGAATCATTCTAACAACTGGTATCAGAGTCATTTTGGTGCTTGTAAGGAAAAGTTTGAAGGTACTTGAAGCTAAATATAAAGATGTTTAAAAAGGAGGTACCAAGGCTGAACAAAGAGAACTTTCCTACATGGAAAATTTTGATGAAGTTACACCTAGTTGGAATTGGAGAAGAAACAAAATACCATGTGGAAAATGACTACATAACAATGCCTACAATTATGACAGCTTAGCAGATGAAATAAAAACAAGAGCACAACCAAGCAATGTTGGAGATTGCATCATCCCTAAGTTATCCTGAATTTAAAGATATAAAAGACTGTGAAAATGAAAAATAAATGTGGGACACACTGAAACTTTCTATTGAGGTGATAAAAATGAATTGAGAGCCAAATCTGAAATCGTGAGAGATAAGTTTTTTTTAAATGAGATTGTTAGACGGAGAAACTATTGTTCAATATTGTAGCTAAGTTAAGGAGGTTGTAAATGCTATTAAAAGAGATAATGGATCTATTGAAGATGATATTTTTATTAGAAATGTGTAAATAAATCTCCTTCCTATTTATGCTATTAGAGTATCTACTATACAAGAACTGAGATGTACTCCTAGTAACAAATTAACTATGCAAGGTCTAGATAGTAGACTTACTTCCTTTGAGTTATCAAAATTTGATAATTTCACTCGTCACAATGTTGATTCTACATTTAAATCACAATTGACTCTTCAAAAATGTCAAAAAGGAAAAGAAAGACATATGAAGAGTTACAGTGACACCTCTAATGATGATCTTGATGAACTAGAAGCACTTATGGGTAGAAGACTACTGAGAGGAAAAGGAAAATTCAAAGGTAAACTTCCTATAATATATTTTACATGTAACAAAGTTGTCCATATTACAGCTAGATGCCCTTAGAGGAATGACAAGGATGATATAAGAGAAAGAAAGTACAAATAAAAAAGGGATGAAAGATTTTGGAAGGTATAAGGGCTATAAGGACAAAGGTAAGAAATCTTTCTATATTGCTGAAGAAGAAACTGATAGTGAATCTGATGGAAATGATATAGAAGTTGTTTATGTTTCTATAAAAGATGATTATGATGAGGATGAATTGTATATATGAGTAAATCTGATATATGGATAATTGATAGTGGTTTCTCACATCACATGACTGGTGATAAAAGTATATTTGAAACCTTATGCTATTGCAAAGTTGGTAGTGTTAAGTTTGGTAATCAAAAACCATGTCTTATGAAAGGAAAAGGATCAATAAAACTAATTGATAACATCACCTATGAAAATTCTTATTGTGTTGAAGGACTTCACTATATTTTGATTAGTATTTCTTAGTTGAACACTTCTAGATAGTGAGTTGAATTCCATCACAAAAAGGCTAAAATCTTTGGTGTTACTAGTGAACTAAATGGAAGTGGTGAACATAGAATAGGCAATTTGTTCTATCTAGATCTAACTGATGAGACATGTTTGTTTTCACAATATGATGATGTATGGTTATGGCATAAGAGGGTAAAATTACAAACCTGTGTCACACTTTTATAAAGGAAAAGGACCACAACATGCAAACTGTTTAACTTTAACAACATAAAAAGTGGCATTTGTGTTTATAATTTGAGGATGATATAAACTGATGAAATGTGTAGAAATGGATAAAGTTTAATGCTGATGATTTTTTAAAAAAAATTTGAACAAGAATTGACATAGTTTTTTAATTTTTAAAGTCCATTTTTCAATTGCTTAAAACTGCTAAAAATCTGGGGTCTAGTTCCCACCAAACAAGTATATGCAAATAATCTATTTTTCCTCTGATTTCAAAATATGTTATAGATAAAATGTATAGCTAGTGCAAAAAATAAGAAAGATTGGTTTTCAATGTATATTTTCTCCGTTATAACTGCTCAAAGTTGACCTTATCCAAAATCGACAGTTTTCATCTCCCACCCAATTTCCCCTATCAAATCTACACCATTCAGAAGAAAAATTACATATTCTTGAAGAGGACTCTCTCATCTAGTGTTAAATATAAATTTTAAATTTTTTTGATATGATTTACTATGTTTTTATTTATTTGAAGCAACATCTTCTTGAATGTTAAAATACCTACTTGTTTTATTTTGAAATTATAATATATTAGATCTAATCAAAATACTATAAAATTTATATGAAAATAATCTTGACTCTGAGCTCTACAATAGGGTATTTTTTAATATTTTTTTAAAATATCATTAACAAGAGTAGGGGTTATTGAAACATAGATTTTCTGAAATAATTTTATTTCTTTTGTAATTGGTATAAAACATGCATTTAATAGACATTTCCAATTGGAAACGCTTAACCACTTATCTAGCTTAGCTAGAATGAATCTAGCTAGACCATATGTTTGACAAAAATTAATTTTTATTTAGAAATACTCAAATTTAACTGTGTTGGTAAGTGGTCCTGAAACATGACACAACTTTGTGCTTTTACCTAAGAGGTTATGTCATGTGAACTTTGAAAATTTGGTAAACATTAGTAAGATGAAAGGAGTAAGAGGCATACCAAGATTGAATAAACCTGATAATGTTATGTGTAAGCAATGTATGTTGGGCAAAATGTCAAAGTCTAGTTTTAAGAGAAAAACCTATACTTCAAATAATGTTTTGGAATGGGTTCATACTAACCTTTGTGGAACTATTAATGTGGAAAGCTATCATGGTGATAAATATTTCATACTATTTTTGATGATTACACTAGAATGATGACTTCAATGTTTCTCAAAGAAAAATTTGACTCTTTTTAATTGTTTAAGTAATATTGGAAAAAAGTTAAAAAACAAACAGGTAAGATCTGGAGATGTCTCATATCTGACAGAGGAGTAGATTTTATATCTAGTTAGTTCAACTTATTCTATAATGATAGAGGAATTAAAAGACAGATGTCTACTCCAAGAAATCCTCCACAAAATGGCATAGCCGAGAGAAGGAATAAGTCAATAATGGATTGTGCTAGAACACTTATGATAGAGAACAATGTTGCACAAAAATACTAGAGAGAAGTTGTAAGTACAACATTATATACCTTGAACTGAGTACAAGTCAAGAAAGGTACTGATATTATACCTTATGAGTTACGGTATAGTTATGCACCTAATGTAAAATATTTTAAAGTCTTTGGAATAAAATGTTATATAATCAAGGACAATCAAAATGGAAAACTTGATGCTAAAAGTGTTGAAGGCATATTCTTAGGTTATCCCACTAAGAGAAAAGCATACAAGTGTTTAAATTCTAACAATAAAAAAGTTGCAAAAAGTGCAAATGTTAGAATTGATGAATATGCAGAAAAGAATGAAGTTTAATGTAAGCAAGAACTTGAAGACTATAGATCTTTCATTTAGATGAATGAAAGAGAGCCTAGTAGTTTCCCAGAACCATAAAAAGAAGCTACCAAACAATAGAATGGTTCTGCCGAGCAATAGAAAGAAAATTCTGAGACACAGAAAGAGGTTTCTAAGAATTAGGAGAAAACTACCAAGGAATCTAAGGAAGAAGCATAGACACAAAATGAACCTAAAATTAATTTTCATGATGAATCTGAGGAATAACAACAAGAAAAAGGGATATCAGAGCCTACTCTAGAAAGATATGTAAGAAGCATCATAAACCAGATCAAATCATTGGATAAAAATATTTTGAGGTCATGACAAGAACAAAATTGAAAAATCAGACATTCTTATTATGTGAATTTCAGCCCAAATCAGTGGAAGATGCTTTGTACATTGAAGAATAGATATAGGCCATGAATGAATAAATTGAATAAATCAAGAAGAACAAGACATGGAGACTAGTACCTAGACCAAAGGATAAGAATGTTATTGGAACCAAGTGGGTATTTACAAATAAGTTGAATGAACATGGATAAGTTATAAGAAAGAAGGCCGGACTATTATGCAAAGGGTATGCGCAAGAACAAGGCATTGACTATGGTGAGACATTTTTCCCAGTTGCTAGATTGGAAGGAGTTAGATATTGACTGGCTTATGCAACTTACAAAGGATTCAAAGTATATCAAATGGATGTCAAATAAACATTTTTAATGGGATACTAGAATAAGAGGTATACATTGAAAAAGACAAAGTATTTTTTGATTCAAGAAAGAGGCATAAGGTCTGCAAGATACATAAAGCGTTGTATGGATTGAAGCAAGCCCTAAGAGCATGTTATGAGAGATTGCACAATTACTTAGTCAATATTAGATTTACAAAGACTAATGACAATAGTAATATGTTTTTAAAGTATGAGAAAGGTAAAGGGATTTTGCTAGCCAAAATATTTGTTGATGATCATACTTTGAGGACAAGATGCTTTATGCCAAAAAATTTCAATTGAGATGCAAACTAAATATGAGATGTCTATGTTTGGAGAGATCAAATTATTTTTTGGTCTGCAAGTATGTCAGATGAAGAAAGGTATCTAAATTACTCAATCTAAATATATCAAGGAGATACTAAAAACCTTTGGCATGGAGGACTCCAGACCTGTAAATTCACCTATGGCTACAGTACAGAAACTATCAAAGCTTGATGAGATAGTTGTAGTCAATCAAACCCTATATAGATAAATCATTGGGTACCTACAATATGTTGTCCACACTAGAACAAATATTACATTAGTAGTTGGGATTTTTGCAATATTTTTTGCAAATCCTATAGATAGTCACATGATGGTAGTGAAAAGGATTCTAAGATATCTGAAGGGAACAAAGGACTATGGATTATATTATAAGAAGAAAAAAAAGTTTGAATTAAAGTTTATACAAATACCAATTGGGAAGGTAATGTTAATGATGGAAAAAGTACAAGTGGTGGTCCATTCTTTTTAGGAAAGAGATTAGTCTCTTGGATAAGAAAGAAATAGAAATGCATTTCTCAATCAATAGAAGAGGATGACTATGTTGCAGCAGTAGTGAATTGTTCAAATATAGTGTGGATCAAGCAATTGGTGAAAGGTATGAAGGAAGAGATCAATAAACTAGTTGTTATTTTCTGTGATAACACAAGTGCTATTAATATTTCAAAGAACCCTCTGATGCATACAAAGACCAATAATATTTCTATCAAGTATGATTACTTGAGAGAGATGGTACAAGACAAAGTAGTAAGACTTGAATTTGTAAATATGAAGGAATAGTCAATAGATATATTTACTAAGGTATTACCTAAGGATGCTCATGAGTAACTGAGATGTAAATTAGGGGTGATTCCCCTATCTGAGGCTAACTAGGATCACATGGAGTGATTGAATTAAATTTTTTATAAATAATATCTGACAAATTGATGGAAAGGTTCTCAAACTTTAGGAGTTGCCTAAAGCTGTAAAGAGTAATGCACAAGATGTTGATCATTAATAAGAAAGATGATAGAAGGAGCACAGGATTCAGAAAGTTGACACAAAGATATCTACATGATGAAGATGTATGTCTTTGGCATTGTTTTCAAAGAGGGAGAATTAGGCATTAAAACATTGCGGGAGATATACAATGAGAGATATGACAAAAAGGGAGAATTATATAGAGAGAGATAAGATGCAGTGAGAAATCTATGCATGAGGGAGCTAATATTTGTATTGGAGAGAATAAGAATGAAGCGAAGGACATTAATGAAAATTTGTTAACAAAATATACTGTTTAGATTTTTTGGTAATGTTGCATATATTTTTCATCAATGCAAAAGAGGGAGTTTGTTGGAAGCTACAATTGAAACAATTTTTATATTACCATTCATGTCAAACCTTAATTGGTAAGACAATTGCTATCTTATAAAGTGTCATATCAATTAATTGATGAAGAAGATTTGAAAAGAGGAGATAACAAGAATACCTGGTGAAATGGTTAAGTTATGTGAATCTACAATGGGTACTTGATTAGATTGCATGTTGGTAAGGTAATATGTTGTTTATCTTTAATACAAAATGAATTTTGGATGACTGCAAGTGTATTCTTGTCTGAGTAAAAGAGAAGAAGATTAAGGAACTTATGTATGTGTCGAGTGATATGAGTGTTGATAGAGTGCCAATACATGCTAAGAAAATTCAGTGTCGATTGAGCATCAGTATTTACCAAGCGTTAATAAATTACTGAGTTATCTAGTGATGATCAAGTAGAAGAACATAGTGATGATTGAGTGTCAGTATTTTAATTGTTTGATTAAGATTTGAGATCCCAGTTGACATAGTAAATTTCTTGGGCTATGTGAAGTATGTTTAAGATAAGGATGATCATTGTGGAGAATTAAATGAGCATTTAATATATGTTTAATCATTTTTATCAATGGATTCAAGGAGTTTTAGGATGTATTCTACCTTGTAGATGGAGAATGAAATGATGGAAGGATTCATTTGATCTGACCAAACCCTAAGATCTTTGTTGATGATTAAGTGGAAAGAGATCTAGCTACCTAATTAGAGAGGTATAAGATTAACCTAATTACAGGTTATGTATTAGAGTGGTTAATTCAATTGATTGGAAAATCTAAGAAGAAGATAGAGAAGGCTGAGAAGAGAAGTAAATGACTACACAGGGGTGATTATCTGACAGATTTCCAAGAAAATGTGAGTGGTAGAGGTGAAAATGAAGGCCAGTCAGTGAATTAGCATTTGAATGAAGTGGATCTATATTTTCAAATTGAGGTGTATGTTTTAGATCATAATATGGCTACTTTCTAAATATTGTATTAGTGAAGAATCCTTTAAAAAAGGTTGACCTAATATTCATATTGTAAATCCTTTAATCAAGGTGAGATTCAAATGGAATGGTCTAAGCCCTCTAACTAGGCTCACTTTTAATAGAGTGATTAAATCCTTTAACAGGGTTGTTGTGGGTCCACAACACACCCAATTTTGGTCCTCTGACCATGGGGACCCCCTTATTTTCTTTGATTTTTGAGTCTACCCCTCCTCCGTTTCCTTAAATTGGGTCTCTTGATGAGCCTGTTGGGGAAAAACAAGGTATTTATGGCCTTTTCACCCTTTCATATTTTTGGAGGACCTAGAGTCCTCCGAAATGGCAAAATGGCTAAAAATCCAAGCTTGAGCCTTTTGGTGTTTCAGCCTCTAAAACACCAAAAAGGCCAAAGGACAAGGCCTTTGGACCTTTTGGTGATTTAGACCCCAAAACACCAAAAGGGGATGAGGTCACCTGATGTTTTGTGTTTCAGCTTCCGAAGTGCTGAAGAGGGGTGACATCACACCATAAGCTATTTAAGCAACCCGAGCCTTAAGTGATCCTCACTTTTGCATTTTTGATCTTGCATATTTTCTCCCTCCTGACCGCACACTAGTTGTTCTCTGATTCTCCTTCTCACTATGCTTTGTTAGTTTCTCCTCGCCCCATGGTTGTTGTCTTCCCTCATTTTACACTTTTAGAGGTAGGGTTTTCATCCTCGCCTCTAACTCGTTAATTTTTTTTTGTCGCATCTACCAGTCAGGGTTTTGACCTAGTCGGCTCATGCTACCTCTGAAGTCCCTAGGTTTTTTCACCTTTGGGCTTGTGGAGGGGTCGCTCTCTCCTTCTAGCTTTAATTTTTTTTCCATTTTTTGAGTTTAGGGTTTTTTGAGCATCACGACCTAGTCATAGGTTTTCAGCATCTAAAAACCATCTTTCCCCTTCATGAAATCACCTAAGTAAATTTTTCACTTTAATAAGTATCAACGTTTTAGACCTTTGAAATGTCTGAAACCCCCAAAACATCGAAAGGCTAAAATAATGAGGGACAAGGCCTTTGTTCTGGAGGTTTCATACTTTCGGAGCTTGAAAGTGTTTTTGGATGTTCGCACACTGAAAGTACAAGAAGTATTTTTTCTTCAGCTAGGCCAGTCGCACTTTCAGCCTTTTTAGACCCTGACCTTATTTTTGGCCTCTGAAAGCCCGAAAAGATTGAAAGAGAGAAAATTGCATTTCTAGCTACTTAAGCGCCTCTTCTTCTATTTTTCTTAGTAAGTTTTATTTCCTTTCCTTCTTTTTAGTTTTCTTTCCAATAAAAGATCATGATACTTGTATTTTTCTTGTAGGAATGCCTAAGAAACGAACAACATCCCCGATGAAGTAATTGTACAAGGGGAATCACCCCCTTCCAAGATCGAGAGCAAGTATATAGAGATCGATGATACTAATATCAAGAATGTAGAATGGGATGAGTTCCAAGTATGGTGTTCCCAGGTAGCGGGAAGGTCCAAAGACTACACCTCCATGGTCTTATCATGCCTAGTTAATGCAGTAGCCCATCTAGTAGCATTCACATCTTCAAAGCTGATCATGACCCTAGAAAACCACTATATCCCAGATGAAAGGGTGGTTAAAAACATAAATGGATAGGTGGTTCTAAACATAAGGCTAGACAACATAGAAGAGGTCTTCCACCTCCAAAAGGGCATAAATAAATTATAGGATTTATTCATAGAAAAGGGTAAAAGTACAAACCTGTGTCACACTTTTATAAAGGAAAAGGACCACACATGCAAACTGTTCAACTTTAACGACATAAAGGTGGCACGTGTATTTAGAATTTGAGGATGAAGTAAACTAAAGAAATGTGTAAAAATGATTATGTTTATGTCTATAATTTTTAAAAAAAAAATTGAACAAGAATGTACATATTTTTTTTAATTTTTGAAGTCCATTTGTTCATTGCTGAAAACTGCTGAAAATCTGGGGTCTAGTTCCCTCCAAACAAGTATATGCAAATAATCTATTTTTCCTCTGATTTCAAAATATGTTATAGATAAAATGTATAGCTAGTACAAAAAATAAGAAAGATTGGTTTTCAATGTATATTTTTTCTGTTATAACTGCTCAAAGTTGAACTTATCTGAAATCAATAGTTTTCATCTCCCTCCAAATTTCCCCTATGAAATATACACCATTCAAAAAAAAAATTACATATTCTTGAAGAGGACTCTCTCCTCTAGTGTTAAATTTAAATTTTAAATTTTTTTGATATGATTTACTATTTTTATTTATTTATTTGAAGCAACATCTTCTCGAATGTTAAAATACCTACTTGTTTTATTTTGAAATTATAATATATTAGATCTAATCAAAATATTATAACATTTATATGACAATAATATTGACTCTGAGCTCTACAAAAGGGTGTTTTTTATATGTTTATAAAATATCATTAAAAAGAGTAGGGGTTATTGACAAAAATTAATTTTTATTTAGAAATACTCAAATTTAGCTGTGTTGATAAGTGGTCCTGGAACGTGACACAGCTTTGTGCTTTTACCCAAAAAGGCCTTAGACGGTTCAAGAACAAAGTTTAGGCTGCATATGAGATCACAAATAAGGAATACCTCAAGTAGCCTCTCCCAAATAATAAATAGGACAAGATAGACCTTAGGAGAGGATATCTAAAAGATGAGATTCGGCTAGTGGTAACACTTATAAGATGAGTGTATGGACTACCTTAGTTCATCCAAATTGATGAATGGATGATCCTACTAATAGAGAATATAAGGAACCGGAAGGCCATGTTCAATTAGGCCACCATCATAAGTGACAGACTGGATGAGCAACTCACTGCGGTTAAGAATAATCCAAAATTATATGTGAGTACATACATAGCATACTTGTTAGCCACTCGGGTAGACTATTTGAGGCTCACTAAATGGGGAAACATTAATGAACCAAATGCATGGCCATATATTGTATATCTACAACTAGTGAGAAGGGAAAATATGCCAGAAGATAGCCCAAACTACAAGACAGTGAATGATGGTTTCATCTTCGCAATCATCTGATCTATTGAAGGTGATTTTGCAAAGTGAATATCGAAAGAAGAATGCGCCAAAGTAAGGGCCATTGGGGCCTATTAAATACATTTCAGGATGTTTACATATGTTTGAGTGGCAGGGTCTACCTTGAAACCAAAGAAGCTACCCAAGTACCCATCTGACTAGGTAATCATTCTAGAAATTTCCAGACAACTCGCAGATGCTTATGAGCATATAAAGCACAAGAAGAAGCACTATTTGTACTTCCCCATTATCCTAAGCCCATACACTCTCCATGACATGAAATTTTTCAAATCCTTGGCCATTGAGTGGGATGAGTGCCAACTTCAAATATACATAACCGTCTAGTCCTGATTTCACCCAATTGGTACATATAGACATATCATTGGCAAATTCTATATCCATGAGCCACACCTTGAAGATCATTGGATAAAATGTGTGGACAATCATGAGGTAAACATTAGGGATTATTGTAGGATGTCCCTTACCCTAGTACAAGATACCATGAAGGATCCAATCCCCTCAAAGGTTTGGGAGAAAGATTCAGATAATGTGCTTGAATTAATTTATACTATGGACAAGATATATAATAGGCCCATCCTCAATGTAGAAATTAATAAAGATGAGACTGATGATATTGAATTCTGAGATCAACATGTGGTCAGGAAAATGGAGGCATGGATTAAAGGTCCCTATCAAATGGATCCTATTCCTATAAAGACATTCATAGATACTCCAAGGAAGGTGGATAATAAATTGGGAGAGAAATTTATTGTACCCCAATACAATAATGTCCCACCTCAGAAGCAAGGAATAGTATATGACCATGAACATGTATTAGAATATGGTCCAAACCCTAGGCATAAGGTTCCAAAAATGAGGATGACATGAAAGATAGATCCTCTAGTTGGACCATCATAGACCATGCAAGATGAAGGCCCTTCAACTTCTGGTCAATCTCCCCTACCACTAGAGAAGGAAAGAAAATGTACAAAAGGAGGAGAACTTTTGTGTCTCCACAACTAGAAACCCTACAAGAGGAGCCAAAAGAGGAAGACACAACTTAGGTTAAAAGGAAAAGGTCTCAGGTAGCCTCATAGAAGAGGAAAGAAAAAGAGATCACAATGAAACACACAGATGATCCAAAAGAGAAGGACAATCCTTTGGATGCCTTAGGTTTGGATGAGTTCCAAATATCTGATTTTGAAGGTCTAGAAGGTTTTTCAAACCAAGGAGAGGATACACTTGACTTAGTAATTCAATTTGGCATGGGAACATAGATACTCATCAAACCTCAAGTGACCCTCACTCCACCTCTAACCCTATTCACTAATCTTGCACTAAATGTGTCTATCACAGTGATGGAATCTAACACTGGCCAAGGGCTCGAAACTCAAGATGCCACAATTTATCATAATATAGCTAGAGATAAAGCTACAAGAGAGAGTTCTACTTTGACTCTGCCACCTCACATTCCCATTCCACCAACCTCTCTCCCACCTCTAATTCCTACTCCACCACCTTCTCTCCAACCTCCAACGCCAACTCCACCTCCTTCAACTGTTAATCTCTCACCTCCAACTCCTACTCTTCCTACTCCTCCTCCACCACCTATAATGCCAACTCCTACTCCACCACCATTAGTCCCTCTTCATTGCATCATTTCAACCACCAAGGGTCAATAAGCATGGAAGACATTTTACCCTTCAAAACCACACAGGCGGCCATGACTATCCTTAATGTAGAAGCACTGATTGGTTCCTCATGGGATGAAGGCCAAGATAAGGATGAACAAGATACAACAGTAGAAGAAGAGAGTAGAGGAGAAGAGAAGGGAGAAGCAGAAAGCTATGAAGAAGAAATTAATGAGGGAGAAGGTGGGTAAGAAGGTGAATAGGAAAAAGAGTCAGAGGAATAGGTGACTCTCAAGCCAAAAGACTTGGATTCTATCCTCCATATTTCCCCTTATGAGCCAGTTACCACCTTTAGTAAACATACTTGGTTTCCTAAAGAGATTCAACCTAAGAGAAGAACTTACAATGTTGAAGCAGAGGGAGAAGACACAAGTATGGAATTATTGGTGCAATCCTTCCATCAACCAGAGGCCAACATACCATCAAGGACCATATCCTATGTCACCCAAGACACCAAGGATCACTGGAAATTATTTGTAGCATTTCTCTCTACTAGCACCCCTCGGGCACAAGTGACCTCAAAGCATTATATGTCTGAAGAGGTAGATCTAGGGGATCCTACCAGAGAAGGGAGAAATAAATTGGAAACCCTAGGGCTTAAACATTCTCTATGATTCATGAGAATAGATGAGGAAACCATCAAGTCCTTAACAGAGAAAAATGCAGCTCTAAAGAAGTTCACTCATAAGATGGTGGGTCCCATTAACCAAAGTTGGTTGCAGGACTCATTACTAGTCGTGTTAGAAAAGAAAGCTAGTCTAGATTTAATTGAAGGTATGACCCCTTCCTTCATCTAAGGATGATTTTGAGAAATATAGAGAAGGGATTATCATTCTAGTATTTAGGCCTTAGAGATTCATTCTAATTGAGGCCATGAAGTTGATTGATCTAATAGAGAATAAGGAGGGGAGAGATTCTAAAGGAACCACACGGAAAGATATTCTCTAAGCCCTCAAGATTATCAAGAAGAAATTCTTCCACATCATGTTTAATATTTACAAGGGTGAAGAACTAGAAAAATTTGAGACCTAGATCAAGAGCATATCCCAAACAATTAAGGTTTACAAAAAATACCTAGCCCGCATACTAGAGAAAAAAAGGAAGTCATGGATTGGGTAGAAGAAATAGAAGTTTTATTCCTAGGAATTGGTTTAGAACTTAACATATATCAACAAAAACAAACCCTACACCTAGTGAAAGAAGTGATAGATCTATTCAAAGATATCCTGGCAAGTGTTAGCACCAAAGACGCCCTGCACCAACTATTCTACTCTAAGGAATACATACACAGGATGTTTGAACATGAAGAAGAGGTCAAGAAGAATGAAAAAAATTATAAGGAAGTTCAAGAGGTCATGCAAAGGCTCCAAGATACCCATCCCAAAGTGTTTCTAAACTAATCCCTTGAATCCCTTCAAATTTTTTTTGAAAAGTATAATTCTTCATACTTAGCCATTTTCCAGAGGGCTAAATACATCATTTCATCCTTTTGTCCTTTTCAGCCTTTCAGCCTTTTTGACCTTCCAGCACTACTAGCCTTTCAAACTTTTGGCCTTCGAAAAGTAGAAAACATTTGGGGTCTCTGGTTCTGGGTTGGACACTTAGGCAAATTCACACTTGGAAAATTTCAGTGCAGAGGTCGAGGTCCAAATTTCTGGTCTTTTCTAGCAAGATCATTTTTTGCATGGAAGTTGAACTTCAAATTAGATGGGTGCCCAACTATAGTTAATTTTAGAAGGACTAAGGGTCCTCTATTAGTTCCCACTTCAAAGAGAACCCCTAATGAAGATTCCAAGGGATAATTCCAATATAGATAAGAAGGCTTCAGTTGCATGCAAAGAAAATTCATCTTCTCTCTCTTATTTCTTTACAAGTTTGATCCCTCTTGCATGGGAAAGATGATTGTAAATGGATTAAAAATCCATGCAAGTTATTTAGTATTAGTTAGAAATAGATTTCTTTAAGAAAAGCTTTATTTTTAGTTCATTTTCATTAATTTAGAGTGTTTGATGCCCTAATTTTGGTATTCAGAGTTTGTAGATAAAAAAATCTATATATTCTAATAAAAAACAATGTAATAGGTTCAGATTCTTAATAAAATAAATATCTATAGTTGGTTCTTCATTCGTGGTGTGATATTTTCCGCTATCTATGTGAAATTGATGGATGTGTGCATACTTGTTCATTATTTTCAAAGAGCCAACTGTTTTACTATGTTTTAAATCTATGTTTCTATTATTTAGAGTTTGTTGTTGTCTATCTACCTTGATTGGTATTTATTTTTCCTCTATTTGAACAGCTAGGCTCCACCATGAATATGTGTCTTCAAGTGATAATTCCTTAGTGGATAGATCTTGAGCACTTTGGAATTTGGAATTAAGGCTTTACGCCTACTGCACGATCAAAAGAAACCTGATCTATATTTAACTTTCCCTTAAGCTCGGATCTAAACCATACACACATCACAAAAGTGTAATGCCTTAATGACTACAAACCTTCATCTTAGCGATTAAGGCATCATGACAACCATCTGATGAAAAGGAACTTGCTGCCACCTGGGGTAAATAAATTAAGTCAGGACTTAGGAAATAAAATTTAGGAAAAGAAACCCTCTTAGGAAAATAATGTTGGCCCTCTCGACGGATGACTTAAGACACATGCAAAAAATTGGGACTTAAGTGGTGGAAAAAGGTAATGAAGGATTAGAACAACCACCAAAGAACTTAGGGTTTAAGAGATTTTTCATAGGGTTTTTTTCATTTAGGTCTTTAAAGACATGAAATAGGGGTAAAATAGTGACCTAGAAATATGGAGAGAGCAAGGAAAATACAAGAAATCATGGTAGAAACAATACAAGCTCAGATCTACCCTTTTGGGTGGCTCATTCACTCCACTTATAGAAAAAATTTCATAGGATAGGAAATTTGGGTAACATTTTTGGAAATTTCTACAGAATGTCAGCCTGCTAGACATACAAAACAAGTGGCCTTATAGTATTACATTTGGTAAGGAGTCTGCATTGAGCACACAAAAACTTTTTGGAGGCAAGAGGATTGAAATGAGGAGGAACAACAAGACAACATAGGGAAAGATCTATACAAGAAAAAACAACTAATTGTTCACAAGGACTTTGAGGAAAGCAGGAAAACTATCCTAAAAATTAGAAAAGAAAGAAGCAAAAACTTATTTATAGGGATGGAATAACCTAAAAACAAGAGTTTAGGTGAAATTTGTTGACAAAAATTGGAAATAACTCTAGTTCAAGATTTGATAGCTAAAAAACATTATGCTCCTTGCACTCAGTAATAACAAATGGGCCTCCCCAAAAGGACTCAAACTTGGTATGTCTGCCAAGCCAGGATTTTAATTCATCCCATTTGAGGACTATATACCCAACTTTCAAGCTTCTTGATCTAGATCTTTTCTCAAAGATCTTCTTAGTTTGCATCTATTGGAATTCAATGGTTTTCATAGTCTTTTCCTTTCTTTCTTCTAACTCCATTATCTAAGAACATCTAACTCTATTGAAATGGAAAATCTAGCTTCTTTTCCAAAGAATAGCATGTAAGGGGAATTCCTAATGATCTTCTTAGGAGTGACCATGTCTAACCATAAGGAAGAATTTAGTTTGGAATGCCAATCTCTCTAATTTTCTTGGAAAGTCTTTTTAATATTCCTAATTAGATTCTTGTGTGTAGACTCTTCTAAACCATTACCTTGGGGGTAATAATTGGAACTAGCATTTAAGAAAATACCATTCCTAAATACCTATTCAATGAATCTTAGGCCTATGAAGGCAAGTGCATTATCTGATATAATAGAGTTTGGGATTCCAAACCTGTAGATTATGTCATTATAAAAACTGAGGATAACATTCTCATTTTCTTCCTTCAGTGCAATAGCCTCAGTCCATTAGGTGAAATAATCAGTTGGAGTGATTATCCACTTATGACCTATGCTGGATGGGGGGTTAATTAGTACTATGAAGTCAATGCCCCACTTTACAAAGCGTTGGTCTATCCTAATTGGTTTGAGGGGTAGAGATGCAAGCCTTCCCTTACTTACAAACATGGCACACTTGATACATTTTCTCACATTATCATTTTTGTCCTTAAAGATAGATGGCCAATAATATATGGCCCTCATGATCTTGAAAGCCGTTGTCCTAGGATAGAAATTACCTCTAGAACGTCCATCATGGAATGCATGTAGGACACCTACTACTTGTTTTGAATCAATGCACCTCAAGAGAACGCCATTATGATCCTTTCTACAAAGGACCTCATTTATCAGCACAAAGGGAATAGATTGCAATCTGTAATATCTTATTTTTGATGAATCCAAGTTTGTAGGGCACTCACCTATCTTAAAAATATGGACCATGTTAGGAAACCAACATGCTTCCTTGGCATGTTCTTCTATTGAATGTGCAACTAAAGATGCATTCACTTGTTCTTCATCTTTTAAAGTTTCATCCTATGTTAATTATTCACAAAGGTGTCTTCCTCTGACCATCCTGGTAACCTAGATATCAACATCATATTCCATACTCTAGTCATTCAACCATCTCTTTTCTAATTTAGGTCTTTATAAAGTAGGAACTCTTTGACACTTGGATGAGTAACTCTCAATTGTACCTTACTATGGGTCAACATATGTCTGAACTTTTTAAGGATTTTTACCATAGCAAGTACATGTTTCTCTAAAAAAGAGTATCTCAGTTCATACTCTTCCAAACCTTTGGTAAAGAAATAAATAGGTTTCTCCAATCCTTTTGAATTTCATTGATTCAACATTACAGAGATGGCATCAGAGCCTGCATAAGGATATAGAATGAAGTATTTGCCAAAATAAGGATTTAACAAGGCATGATCCTCCGTTAGAGCCTCTTTAATAGCTTGAAAATTGTTCTTAACTTATTTTCTCCAACATAAGACTACATTCTTCTTCAACATTGTTGTTAAATGCTTCAAAAGATTTCCAATGTTATGAAAAAATGCCTGACAAAGTTAATCCTTCCTATGAAGGATTGAAGAATCTTATTGTGAGGTGGTAGGGGTAGCTCTAGAATAGCTGCAATCCTCTTAGGGTCCACTATAATGCCTTTATTGAAAACTATATATCCCAATAGCTTCCCTTCATGGACTACAAATACACATTTTTTGGGATTAAGGGAGATCCCAAACTCCCTACAACTTTCAAATATTTTCCTTAGATGTTTGATGGTATCTAATACATATTTAGAATAGACAGTGATATCATCTAGGTATACCAATAGAAACTTGTAGATGACAATTTTAAAGGCCATATCAATAGCCTTATGAAAACTGGCACCTACATTTGAGAAACCAAAAGGCATCTTTTTATAAGCGATGGATCCCCTCTTTGTCGTAAATGCAGTCTTGTATTGACCCTCATTATTGACTAGGATCTTATTGTAACATAAGTAGCCATCTAGTAATGATAAGTGTTCATATCTAGAGACACACTATATGATTTTCTCCATGGATGGAAATGGATGATGATATTTTAGGAATGACCTATTACGTTACCTAAAGTCAACACATAGTCTAAGCTCCCCATTATTTTTCCTCACACGGACTAGATTGGATACCCAACTAGTATGCTTTATGGGGTAAATGATACCACTTTCTATCTATTTGAGAACTTCCTTGTGCATAAGTGGATCTAGTTTGGGGTTGACAGGCCTCTACTTTTTCCTGGCTAGTTTAGCATTAGTTTCTAGCTAAATGGTATGTTGAGAGAGTTATGGATTAAAGCCTTTGAGATCCTCATATTTTCAAGAAAAGACATTACTAAATTCCTAAAATAATTGAGTGTAAGCTTTCTTCTCTAAATCAGTGTTCACCTTTCCAAACTTTAGGCTTTTACCTGGATCCAGTTCTAAATCAACATAGTGTTCTTGTTGAACTAACAAGCTAGTCTTATTATTTTTCTCTTGGTCATCTTTGTTGAATATAGATTCTAAGGTGAGAATGCCTTTAGGAATATTATTATATTTGATTTGTACCACTTGGTCACCATAATTTTGCATCAACCTATCCTAATTGTTCTCTGAAAAGACATCTTCTTCAAACAAGAATTGCAGAATTTGCTCATCATTATTCAAAACACTTGCCAATTAAAATTATTATTAGGGATGGAAGGCCTGAAAATAATCCTAACATGTTGTTTATCCTTTCTTATTGAAATGATATTTAGGAATATCAAATTGGGATCCAACAACAGCTAACATGTCTGCATTCTGATTTCTAGGGATAGAAATTATGTTGAAAGCATAGAAATCCTCTATTGCATCCCTAACCCTATGCTTGTAGGATTTCATTGTACCATTCTTGGTAGAACTTATCCCTCTTACTAGGCTAACCACCAATTCACTATCAAAATATACTTTTAGGGCTCTAATCCCTATCTTTCTATCCTAGTCTAGTCCATTTACCAAACTCTCATATTCAACAGTATTGCTTGTGCAAGAAAAATTGAATATAGATGTTGTATAGTATTTCTCACCTTTTGGGGAGACAATAATTGCACAACCACTAGATCCATGTCTTCTTATAGCATCATCAAAGAAAAAATCAAAAAATTTATTGCTTTGATCTTCTGGTGTTTCAGTGGTTGCCTTGAAGAGATTTGGCATTGTGAGACCATCCTCTTATAACATGTAATTTCTAGACCAACATCAAAAATAACGTTAACCTAGGCTTTTGAGATCATTTATGATCCCCATTCATCTAGGTAAATATCTAGGATTCTCTCTATTTGAGTTTTTATCTCCTTAATGATTTGGAAATCACTACTACCAAGTGCAAGACAACTTGCATTGAGTACATTAGACACATAAGGTTCTACATGATGTGCTACCAATGATTTGGACTTGATAGTAACCTTGGTTCCATACCTAGTTTGGAAAAGCATGTGAGACTAGTCAGAAGAAAGATAGCCTCCTATCTTAGTTGTGAACTCTCTTGACATACATATGGAAAAGAGAGCAGGGAGGTTAAGGATGTAGAGGTCAAGTAAGCTAGATAAATTGGGGCTTACATGAAGGATCAAACTTGTATCTTTGGCCACAACTACTATGTTTACTGATGAACCATCAAGTTGTGTTACCTTCTTTTAGAATGGTTCATATTTGATCCCTAATTGATCAACTACCTTCTTCGGCATGACATAACTAGTAGCCCCACTATCTACCATACAATTATGCCCTAGAAAATATCCAATAATTAATGATACATAAAAAGGGAGGGGGATTTAAGTTCCTGCCTTGAATGGAATTTTCTTTTGTGTTTCTACTTGGAATTTTCTTCTCTTGATCGATGTTGACCAACGTCGGCTTAGCTACATCACTTGTGGGTTGTTGAGGGATTACCTCTTCACCTATAACCCTCTTCAAGATTTCAGGTTTCCCTAGGATGGCTAAGGAGTCCCACATGGACATAGTTACATTCATTTTATTCATGTTGTCCACAATATTGAATGGTACTACTGCATGGACCTTTTGAGGTGCTTTCACCATTACAGGCTCAACCTCCTTGGGAGATTGACTCTCCTTGACTTGTGTGACATAATATCTCTTTAGTATGTTAATAGTGGGTGGATTTGATGATCATATAGATGTAGTAGTCTTTCCCTTCTCCTCTTCCTTTTCTATATCCTAAGCCCTTCTCTTAGACCAAGTATTGGCTACAATTGTAGATTCACCATTTACTACATTAAAATATTTCTCTTCCCAATTAAAGAGAGAAGCCTCATTAGATTGTATATCTTGCTAGGGAAATGACCCACTAGAAGATGCCTCTGATTGGGTATATAAGGATTTTTTTCCATTAGTTCTTGATTCGTGCACCCATTTGAGCACATAGCATGGTTGTGTGGTTGGTTGCAAGGAAAACACCATTCATTTTCTGAGGCTAGATTGTTCTGAGTTGAAACCATATCCCTAGTTGGATTTGCAGAGTTAAGAGGTGCAGGATTCTAAGGTTGGAATGGCCTCTGATTGAAGTTCTACCTTTGACCCTATTCCTCATATGTTGGTATATTCTACTGATAAGATTGTCCCTGATTTTGGTATTGGTTTTTAGGACCTTGATTTTTCTGCTAAAAAGGTGGTCTACTTCCTTGATTCTACTTTTTAATATTATTCAATTCACTACTCATGGTCTGTAATAAATGCTCCATTTCTTGTTGACTACTTAATTCTTGTAGCTCTTGGGAAGGGCCTTCTTTTAACTTCTCACCACTTGAATTAGCTTGAGGGGTTACCACAGTAGGTATAGTGAAGAATGGAGGAATATTTATAGGCATGTTGGGCTGAATATCAGGGAATATTGACATTGGTGGCTTTGGGGCTATCATACCAGCTTGAATTAAACTATTTTCTGCCTTAACATCTATGTCAAAATCCGGAGGTGGTGAAGTACCTCCCATGGATTGGATAATAACATATATGTTGCTATTTAGAATCTTTAAGAAGTATAGGAAAGAATAATATATTGAAGGCCTTACAAAGACTAGGATCCTATTCCATGTTTTGAGAAATCTATTATTGAAATTTTACATCTCTTCTTGAGGGGCTCTTTTTATAGTTGTGAATTTCTCAACTAGGGATAAATGATCCGATTTTTCCTCAAAATATTTATAGAAATACTCCCCAAGTCTATCCCAAGAATCAATAGAGCCCACTACAAGAGTCCTAAACCATTTTAGGGCCTTGCCTTTAAAGGAGGCTACCAACATATTAGTACCTACATCTTCTTCAATGATATGATGAACATTATAAATTGTTGCCACATCTCTTATGTGTTCACAAGCTATTGTCTAGCTTTCACCTATGAAATCGAGAAAACTCTTTAGTGTTTCTAAGGGAACGTCATGATGTTGAGAAAATTTTAATGGAGTCCCATGATTGAAGGGTACAAATGCAAATTGTCTTGTCATTGCAGGAACTGTGATTTGCTGAAAAGCAACTATATGGGTTGCACTTAGACCAGGGAGTGAAGTTAAATATATTAACATCTCTTTTCTTAAAGACCTTTATCTTCTTATTGAATGGAAAAGCATGGGTCTCTCCTCTAAAATGGGTGGTGTAGACTGTACTCTCCGTGTAGGGGATGTCCTTTGAGATGACTCCCTTTTCTTATTGTTGGAGGTAACTAAAAAAATTAAGAGAGATTTGAACTCCTTGTTTCTATCTTTGTCATAAAATTTAATGGGATTGGGTCTTCTTTTTATTTATACCAAAAGAGTTTCCAGATATACTTTAAAGAGAAACCTCTTTTAGGTCAATAGTATGCAATCAATATATTAGAGATAACATAGTTAAGAGTAAAACTTCTTTTTGGTGTCCCATCAGGCATACTATAACTATTATACACTATATTTTTTTCCCTATTAAGTGCTAGAGCCTCAAAATCTAGTACAACATGGGAGTCACTTATAGGTTGTGGGACCTCTACTAACTGAAGTGAAGCCTCTATATTCTAGGTCAGTTCCTCTTAGATAATCACCTTATCTATTTTTTAACATGAAAGTAAAATTGGAAGGAAAAGGGATAGAAGGAGAACTGAAGGGAAATGAATGAAAATAAAATTATTCTACTAGGTGATACACCGAAGGTAACATGAATCCTAACACAATGACCAAACTAGCATTAAATTCCTTAATCTAGCAGAACACAAATTTCTTAATAGGTTTGCATAAGTATTTCATAGAGAGGTCAGAAATGGAAAGAGGCTATTCAAGGAAAGAGAAGATTTCACAAATAATAACATATTCAGTGGAATAGACACAGACTAATATAACCTGCAAACAAAAATTCACTCTAGCAAATAGGCACAAGAACAAGACAAGATAATAAGGGATGAAAAAAATCCACAAGGTCATCTAAATAAAATCACCCATAGTAGTGCACAAAGATTTAGAAAGCAAGAAGGCTTAAGAACTCCAATATTTCTCTAACATTAACCACTATATTATGCTTCAGTAATAGAAATAAAGACAAGAAAAATCTTGAGGAAAAATAAAATATCACAGAAAACCTTTCCATAATCTGGAATTCATGAGAAATTACAACCAAATGAAAACTTGAGGGCATAGGGAATGCCACATAAAATATTGCATAACCTGAAAATCCTCTAAGATACAAAAGCTCAAAAACTAGGTATATACATACTCCCCTAGCCTACAGGCTTGGGAGCCAGCCCATCGATCAGTTAGAGAAGAATTAGGGTTACAGTAGATTTTCAATAAACAATGTACAAACCCTAAACTAGTTAATTCTGATCATCAATGCATTTAGGAAATATCTTAGAAGATTATATTAGCCCTTTAAAATATCCCATCACCATAAATTAGAGAAGATAGAATAGGTTGATCCATCTACCTAGTTTTCAAGTTAAAAACGTCACCATCGCCATGAAAACTGTGAGAAACAACATTTGAAAATTTGAATTCAAATACAAACGGTCATAGGTGGTGTGGAATTCCCAATCAACAGCCCAGATTTGAATCCTTATGAACTTTAAGACACAATCATCAATCTTCTTTAATAAACCCATGAGCACAGGATCAGATCTTCCATGTGAAACGTAGGCGTGATGCCTCAAAGGTTATACATCCTCATCTTTAAAATCAAGGCTTTACACCGACCATCTAATCTTAACAAACTTTCTTTAACTTTATCTTACCCTTGGCACTGACCTCTGATCTGACCTAGATACGTGGCAGGTAGACATGATGCCCCAATGGTTAAAAAAATTCATCTTGGAAATCAAGGCTTTATTCCTTCTGTTTGATCTATCTTAAGTTATGTTTTCCTTACTTCTCTGTAAACCCAAGACCCATGACATCATTTGTGTCAGATGTCATCACAGCACAATGCCTTAAACAGTAAATGTCAAGCATCTTGTCTTCAAGGCAATATGCTATCTATCCGATCAAATAAGACATGATCGGTCTTTACTTTACCTTTGTCTGACCAACCCGGTTCCACCATGAATACATGTCTTCAAGGAATAATGCCTTAATAGATAGATCTTGAGCACTTTGGCATCAAGGCTTTATGCCTACCGCATGATCAAAAGAAACTTGATCGATATTTAACTTACACTTAAGCTCAGATCTGAACCGAACACGTGTCACAAAAGCGTGGCCTTAATGAGTAAAAACCTTCATCTGAGTGATTAAGGCATCACAAAGACCTCCTAATGAATAGGAACTTGATTCCGCCTAGGGTAAATAAATTAATTCGGGACATAGGAAATAAAACTTAGGAAAAGAAACCCGCTTAGGAAAATAAATTTGACCCTAATCGACAGATGACATAAGACACATGCACAAAATTGGGACTTTATTAGAGGAAAAAGGTAATGAAGGAATAAAACAACCACCAAAGAACTTAGGGTTTATGAGAATTTTCATAGGGTTTTGTTTTCATTTAGGTCTTTAAAGACATGAACTAGGGGTAAAATAATGAACTAGAAATATGAAGGGAGTAGGGAAAAGACAAGAAATCATGGCAAAAACCATACAAGTTGAACTCTACCCTTGTGGGAGCCTCATTCACTCCACTTCTAGCAAAAATTTCATAGGATAGGAAATTTGAGTAGCAGTTACCATTGAAAGGACTGAACAATCAAATCAATATTGATGACAAGCCCAAATTAAGAAGGATGATCACTGAATATAATGCTCTAAATGAAGTCATGTTCAAACAAACTGACCTAGGTACCTATGAGATGGATGACATTTTCATATTCAAAATAAGATGAGTTGAATAACAAGGCCATAGTCTTGTGTAGGGCCTACTGGAGTCCAACATCCATGAATACATCTTTCAAAAATTTATCAATAGTATAACGACAAGCATGCAACACCTAGGGAAAGACACAGACCCTAACATCCTTCTCTTGCCAAGGTATTATTGGTTACATCAAGAGAGTCACTCAGATTTCACATGCTCCAATTTCCAAAGGGCACTGACCCAACTGATAACCCAAAGTTCCTAACCAGTCGAAACCATAAGGAAGCCTGAAACAGAAAAGGAAACCCTTGAAGTAGCAAGGAAATGTAGCACCATGATTAGGATAGATGACCTAATGGAGCTGGATTCTGTGACTGAAAGACAAGATAGTTGGTCATATTTAGATACTAGAAGTCCTATATTGAACTTATTCAGTGACTGGAGGAATTTAGATGATGGAGCATGTCCACCATATAGAGAGTTACAGGAAAATAAAGATGGTGAAAGTACTAAGTTCTCTGACCTCAAACATATCTAAGACATGGAAAAGAGAGAATTTACTTCCTCAAGAAGTGACAAAAAAAAGAAGCAGAAGACCCAAACAAAGGGATTCTCCAAGAAGGTCTTTAACTATTCAAAACTCACAAAATAGTACCAAATATGGAAATTACACCATGATTTCTCTAAATGTAAACAAGGAGCTGGAGTAGGGATCAAATGCATATGCCCAAGAGGTAAGTCTTTCTATGTTGCATATAGATTACAATTTCTGTGCACTAACAATGTTGTAGAATACGAAGCACCAGTTTGTGGACTTCTCCTGGCCCACAAGAAAGGAATAAAAGTCTTGACGATAGAAGGAGATTAACAATTGTCCATCAAAAAGGTCCACAATAAGTATTCTTGCAATGATAAGAGGCTTTTAGCCTACCCAAATAGGGCATGAGACTTGTTAAGTGACTTCGATGCATTCAACATCAAAGCAATTCCATAAAGGAATAACATTATCACAAATTCCCTAGCTGTATCCGCCACTTTGTTACATCTAATGGAGAAGTCCATACTAAATAATTTCTCAGTCCAACTCATTGTAACCTTGGCCATCCAAGATAACATCACCAATTTCCAAGTCTTTCAAGATGACCAACACATCCTTTAATTCATCATGTGCGCAGGTGTGTTCAAAAAAAAAATCATAGATGAAGAGAAGGAAGAGGGAGAAGAAGAAGTTTGCATAGAAGACCCCGATGGTCAAGGAATCATAAACCTTAGGATGAATTCCATACCCAAAGGAATGGTGGAACTAGAGAGGATTTTTGACAGTGATGGGACCGCTATGAAAAGATGTCCAAACATACCACCCGATGGCAAAGGGTATGAAGTCTACAACATTGGCACCGAAGATGAGCCAAGTGAAGTTCACATTGGGAGAGTATGTACCGAAGAGGATAATGATGAGATGGTCCACCTCCTTATGAAATATCAATATGTCATAGATTAGAGTTATGAAGAATTAAAAATGTACGACACCTCAATCATTATGCACAATATTCAACTAAAACTAGATTCCAAACCGTTCTGTCAATGTCAACAACCCGTTAATCCCACTATGGAGCTCCTGATACAAAAGTAAGTCCAGAATTTTCTATATTATAGAATCATATTCCCCATATAACACTCTACATGGGTATCCAACTTGGTTCCCATGAGGAAGAAGACTAGTGAGATTCAACTGTGCATTGACTTTTGAAATCTGAACAAAGCCTCTCAAATAGACAACTTCCCACTCCCTTCTCTTGATGAGGTATTGTGAGTAGTGAATAGTTCCCAAATGATTTCCTTCCTAGATGGCTTTTTAGGGTATAACCAAGTAATGGTGCAAGAGGAAGACAAATTAAAGATGACATTTACCACCAAATAGGGGACATTCACCTATCAATGGATTCCTGTCAGTTTAATCAATGCTAGGGATACTTTCCAAAGAGAAATGGATACTTCCTCCAAAGGGATAGTCAGAAAATGTATCATCATATACATGTATCATTTGACTATTTTTTCAAAACAATGTGCTAATCATATAAGCAATTTAAGGAGGGTCCTCCAAAGGTGCACGAAATATGGGATTCCCTAAATCCTAAAAAATGTTTATTCGGGGTGACTAAGGAAAAGTTTCTTTGAAACATAATCTTAAAAAAAGGGATATTGATTGACCTAGACTAGGTCCAAGATATTCTCAAATTAATGCCACCTCACATTCACAAAGAGTTTAAGTCTTTCTTTGGGAAGATTAACTTTGTACGAAAGTTCATCAATGGTTTTGCCGAGATAGTAAAACCACTTAACAAGATGCTGAAGAAGGATGCTAAGATTCAATGGAATCCCCCACTAAGGAATTCATTTGAAGAGATAAATAATTCCACATCCATAGCCCCTATCCTCGTTAGTCCTAATTATACTATTTCCTTCAAAGTATACTCTTTCAAATCAGAACACCATTGCATTGGCATCCTCACACAGAAGAGAGATGGGGAGAACAAAAGACCAATAGATTTTCATGAGTTTCTCCCTTAAAAATATTTAAATCAAGTACCCCAACCTAGAAAAATAATCTTTTTCTTTCGTTGAAATGGTAAAGAAATTTTGGCACTCCATCTTAAGGAGAAAATTTTTTGGGATAGTCCCGGGCGCATCCAGAAAATCTCCACTAATGCAAAATGATTTAGGAGAGTGAAGAAGAAAATGGATAGCAATCCTACAAGAATTAAAACTTTAAATCCATCCAATGAAACTAGTAAGAGGCCAAGGACTGACAAAGCTGATCACTAAAGTGGAAGAAGGTCTAGTATGTCAAACTTACACCGATCAGGGTGTCAACACCGACATATGGTATCAAGACGTAGTCTACTAGCTACTACAAAATTGTTACCAAGAGGGATGAATAGATCATAGAGAAGGGATTTTAAAATAGAAATCAGCTCCTACATGCTGAAGATTGGCCAACTCTATAAATGCAATTATGAAGGTCTATACTTGAGGTGCGTGGACATGCTCGAAGCGAAGAGATAATTTAGCTGATGCAACTGCTCACCAAATTTGAAGGGAGGGGTATTTTTGGAAAACATTTTTCAAATACACTCACAAACACGTGAGATCATGCCATGATTTGCAAACAAGTGTAACTCGAGAGATAAATTCAAAAATTCCCTTATAGCCAGTATATGAGGTATGTTCGTTCGCCCAATGGGGCTTAAATTTTATTGGAATGTTTAACCCCCTTTGTTTACAGGACACAAGTTCATTCTAACAACTACCTATTATTTCACACACTAGATGGAGGCCCAGGCACTAAAGAATTGCACCACAGAGATAGTAACCAATTTATTGGAGGAGCACATCATAACCAAGTTTAGGATACCATTCTATCTTGTATGTGACAATGCTCCATTTTTATCATCTACCTTGCTCAAATAATGGGCCTTCAAAAACTAGGTAATCCTTAAATTATCTTAAAATTATTATCCACAAGGAAATGATGTAGCAGAGTCTAAAAACAAGAATTTGGTGACACTTATCAAACATCTCCATGATGACAATCCCCAAGATTGGCACACACAACTGAAATATTATCTGTGGAAAGACTAGGTGAAGAGCAACAATGCTTTGGGGACATCCCCATACCAACTATTTTATGTCTTGCAACCGGTCTTCCCTATGAACTTGAAAATCCCTATCTTGAGATTTATGGACCATTACATGGGAGGAAAAGATCGAGTACAAGTTAGAATCATGAACCTCCTCAACTTAGAGGAGAAAAGAACTTTGGCCCTGGTGAATTTATCAAAGAACCATGCCATCATCAAGTGATGGTTCAACAAGAGAGACACCATTAAATCCTTCAATATCTCTAACCTTGTCCTCATGTGAGCTAAGTAAAATGAAAATCTAGGCAGCAACACCAAATTTCAAAAATTATGGACAGGCCCCTATTAGATATCATAGATCTTGGGAAAGAATAGTTTAAGGATCACCACCTTAGACAGATATTTGACCCCATTTCCATTCAATGGTCAGTTGCTCAAACATTATTTTAGATTCTAAGTGGGATTTCCTTCTGTCCCTTATACCATAGTCTTTTGCTTTCTTTTCATCCTTTCTTTCTTTCATTTCCCCGTCGTCAGTCCCTTTCTTCCATGTATAAATGCTCCCTTTTGTCATGGCTCAATTTTATTTTGGTCAAGTGTGTATTGGATTCATTCCAAGTGGTTCCTAAATTTGAGTAGAGGGAATTATTAGTAAAATTCTCCAAAGAAACATACGTAGAGAACATTCCAAAAAAACAAAGTAGTGGCATATACCATTGAAAAATAAGATGTCCAATGCTCGATCATCCTAATCATGAAGCACATTAAGAGATGGCACCCAAGAGCATTAGTAAGTTGCAACCAACATTAGTGCATGGATTTGGGTGCCCACTAATCCCCAAATCCAAGTTTAAATGAATGTGAAGGTAGGAGCAAAAGAAAAATAGCAGAAGAAATAGACAAACAAGCACACAAAAGAAAAGTGGCATGAAGAGGTCACAAATGTGAAATCCAAGTGACATATCCTAATATTTTCTTGAATTGATCAAAGAAGTTAGTATGAATCTAAATATATGAAATTACAAACATCAAGAGGCTAATACATTTCATGCACCAAGAAGAAGATAAGAAACTGTTTCAAAGAAAAAAACTCTCATAAATAGTTAGACACTAGCAGAAAAATTGACAAGGGTGACTATAACAACCTCTACCAGAGCTATGGATTCCCATCAGACAGTAGAGAAAGGTTATACTTAGCATTCAGGGAAAAATTTGTCGGGGTTATGGACCCCCATTGGCAAAAAAGCTCTTTCAGGGAAATCAGGGTGTACATTGTGAAAAGTTGGGAACAAATGATAAATGTCCTGGTTGTCGCAATCAAAAGTAGATAAATGAACATACGTGAACATACACTAAGAGACTAGTAGAAAAATTCAAACTGAAAATTCATTCAAAGATAGTCAATACAGACATATTTTGGTTTTATTTTCACTACAAAGTTAGAGTTCAAAAGAGTCTTAATGTTGAAGAAATCCCTTGGTCATTCCTCCTTTCGTCTAGGCTATTTTTTCTGGTTCCACAACACACACCCCATTTTGTTCCTCTAACCATGGGGACCCCCTTCTTTTCTTTGGTTTTTTAGTCTTCCCCTCTCCCTGTTCCTTAAAATGGGTCTCTTGAGGAGCCTATTGAGGAAAAATAGGGTATTTTCGGCCTTTTTTCCCTTTCAGCATTTGGGAGGACCCTCAGTCCACCAAAATGGAGAAATGGTCAACAAGTTGAGCCCATCCCTTTCGGTGTTTCAACCTCCAAAACACCAAAAAGGCCAAAGAAAAATTTGTTTAGACCTTTCAGTGTTTTAGACTTTAAAAACATCAAAAGGGTATGAGACCACCTGACATTCGACATTCAGCCTCCGAAGTGCCAAAACAAGGTGATGTCACCCCATGGGCTATTTAAGTGGCCTGAGCCTTAAGTGATCCTCACTTCCATTCTTTTTGATCTTTCATCTTTTTTTCCTCCTGAATGGATGCTCCTCATTTTTTTCTCCTCCTCCTCATTGTGCTCTGTCAGTTACCCCTTGCATCATTATTTTTTTCTTCCCTTGTTTCCCTTGTCTTCCCTTGTTTCACGCTTCTATCTCATTATTATTATTATTATTTTTTGCATCTGCCAGTCAGGGTTTTGACCTAGTCAGGTCATGCTCCCTCTAGAGTCCCTATGGTTTGTTCCCTTCATTTTGTAGAGGGTTCACTCTATCCTTCTTTCTTTCCTTTTTTTTCATTTTTTGACTTTAGGATTTTTCGAGGGTCGTGACCTAGTCGGAGGTTTTTGGCCTATGAAAGGCCAAAAACCATCTTTCCCCTTTGAGAAGTAACCTAAGTGCATTTCACACTTTCGGCAGTATCAGTGTTTCAAACCTTTGAAATTTCCTAATCACCCAAAATGACAAAATGCCAAAAAAATTAAGAACAACGTCTTCCTTCTGGAAGTTTCAGACTTTCCGAACCTGAAACTATTTTCAAACGTCCGCACAATGAAAGCTTGAGATAACTTGTTTCTTTGGCCATGCCAGTCACACTTCTGGCCTTTTCAGACCCTAACCTTATTTTCGACGTCTGAAAGCCTTAAAAGGCCAAAAGAGTGAAAACTACATTTATGGCTACTTAAGAGTCTCTGCATCTATTTTTCTTAGTTAGTTTGTTTTTCTTTCTGGATTTTCAGTTTTCTTTCTAATAAAAGATCTTGATACTTTCATTTTTCCTATAGGACTGCTTGAGAAATGAACAACATCCCTGATAAAGTACCTATACAAGGGGAATCACCCCTCTTTGAAGATCAGGAACAAGAATATAGAGATCACCAATAGTGATATTAGGAACGTAGACTGGGATGAGTTCCTAGTAAGGTGTTTCCTACCAGTGGGAAGGTCCAAAGGCTA
This sequence comes from Thuja plicata, assembly GCA_018584345.1. NCBI lineage: Eukaryota > Viridiplantae > Streptophyta > Pinopsida > Cupressales > Cupressaceae > Thuja > Thuja plicata. The sequence goes on from MU224896.1 coordinate 1,069,084, forward strand.
CACCTCCATGGTCTTATCAGGCCTAGTTAATGCAACAGTCCATCCAATGGTAGTCACATATTTGGAGCTAATCGTGACCCTAGAAAACCACTAAATCCCAGATGAAACGGTGGTGAAAAACACAGAAGGACAGGTGGTTCTATAAATAAGGCTAGACAACATAGAAGAGGTCTTCCACCTCTAAAAGGGCGTAGATAAATTTTATGATTTATTCATAGAAAAATGCCTCACATGGCTCAAGAACAAAGCTGAAGATGTGTATGAGATCACAAATAAGGAAAAGCTCAAGTAACCTCTCCCAAAGAATAAAATGGATAAGATAGACCTCAGGAGAGGATATCTAAAAGATAACATCTAGGAAGAGGTAACACTTATAAGCTGAGTGTATGGACTATCTCAATTCATCCAACTCAAGGGCTTGATGATCTTACTAATAGAGAAGATCAAGAAATGCAAGGAAAAGTTCAATTACGCCACCATCATAAGTGATAGACTAGATGAGCAATTGACTGCGATTAAGCATAATCCAAAATTCTACATGAGTACATACATAGTGTACTTGTTAGCTACACAAGAAGAATATTTGAGGCTCATTAAAAGGGGAAACATCAATGACCCAATTGCATGGCCCTATATTGTATATCTACAACTAGTGAGAAGGGAAAATATGTCATAAAATAGACCAGACTACATGATAGTGAATGATGCATTCATCTTCACAATAATGTGATCCATTGAAGCTGATTTTGCGAAGAGAATGTCAGAAGAATCAGCCACCAAAGTAAGGGCCATTGCGGCCTACAACATATAGTTCAGGATGTTTACATACATCTGAGTGGAATGATCTACCTTGAAACCAAAGAAGCTTCCCATGTACCCATCTGACTAGGTAATCATTCTAGAAATGGCTAGATAGATCGCAAATGCTTATGAGAAAATAAATCATAAGAAGAAGAACTATAGGGACTTCCACATTTTCCTAGGCCCATACACTCTCTAGGTCATGAAAGTTTTCAAATCCTTGGCCTTTAAGTTGGATGATTTCCCACTCCAACTATACAAAACTGTCTAGACCCAATTTCAACCAATAGGTACATACAACCATATCATTGGCAAATTCTTTATCCATGAGCCATACCTTGAAGATCACTGGATAAAGTGTGTTGAGGATAATGAGGTCAGAATTAGGGATTATTGTACAATTTTACTTACCATAGCAGAGGAGACCTTGAAGGCCCTAATCCACCCAAAGGTTTGGGAGAAAGATTTAGATAATGTGTTGGAATAAATTTATTCTATGGACAAGATATACAATAGGCACATCCTGAATGTAGAAATTGATAAAGATAAGAATGATGATATTGAATTCTGATCTCAGCATGTGTTCAGGATAACAGAGGCATGGGTTAAAAGGCCCTATCAAATGGATCATATTCCTATAAAGACACTGATGGATCCACCAGGAAGGTGGATAAGAATCAGGGAGAGAAATCTACTGTACCCAAATACAAGAAGGACCCACCTTAGAAGCTAGCGATAGTATATGGCCATGAATGTGCAGTAGAATATGGTCCATATCCTAGGCACAAGAATAAAAAAAATAGGATGAAATGACAAATAGATCCTCTAGTTAGACCATCCTAGATCACACAAGTTGAAAGACCTTCCACTTCTGGTCAATCTCCCCCTACAACTGGATATGGAAATAAAATGTACAAAAGGAGGAGATCTTTTGTGTCTCCAAGAATAGAAACCTTAAAAGAGGACTGAGAAGAGAAAGACACACCTTTGGTTAAAAGGACAATGTCTCAAGAAGCCTCTTAGAAGAGGAAAGAAAAGGAGATCACAAGGAAACACATAGAGGATCCAAAAGAGCAAGACAATGCTTTGGATGGCTTAGGTTTAGATGAGTTCTAGATATTAGATTTATAATGTTTAGAAGGCTTTGTAGACCAAGGAGAGGATACACATGAATCAGTAATAGGATTTGGCATGAGAACACTGACACTCATCCAACCTCAAGTGACCCTCACTCCACCTCTGACCTAGTTCACTAATCCCATACTAAACATGCACATCAAATGGATGGACTCTAACACTAGCCAAGGGCCTAAAATTCAAGATGCCATAGTGCCTCATAATATTGTTGGAGACAAAGCTACATGAGAGAGTTCTACTTTGACTCCACCACCTCACATTCCCATTCTAGAAACCTCTCTCCCACCTCCAATTCCTAGTCCACCACCTTCTTTCCCAACTCCAACGCCAACTCCACCTCCTTCAAATTTTACTCTTCCACCTCCCATTTTGACTCTTCCTACTCCTACTCCACCACCTACAATGCCAATACCTACTCAACCACAAAAATTCCCTTTGCCTTGATTCAGCCCAACCCCATAAGGGTCAGAAAGTGTGGAAGTCGTGTCACCCTTCAAAACAACATCGGTGGCCATGAATGACCTTAATGCAAAAGTGATGATTGGTTCCTCAGGGGATGAAAGTCAAGATAAGGATGAACAAGATATGATAGTAGAAGAAGAGAGGGGAGGAGAAGAGAAGGGAGAAGTGGAAATCCATGAAGAATAAATGAATGAGAGAGAAGGTGTGAAAGAAGGTGAACAAGAGAATGAGTAAGAGGAGGAGACTCTCGGGCCATAGGACTTGGCTTCTATCCTCCATATTTCCCCTTATGACCCAGTTAAAACCTTTAGTAAACCTACTTGGTCTAATAAAGAGATCCAGCCTCAGAAAAGAACTTACACCGATGAAGAGGAGGGAAAAGACACAAGTATGGAATTCTAGGGGCAAGCCTTCTATTAGGTAGAGGAAAACATACTAGAAAAGACCATATCCTATGTCACCCAAGACACCAAGGGTTGCTGGAAAGAACAGGGAGCAATTCTCTCTACTAGCACCCCTCAAGGACAAGTGACCTCAAAGGATTATATTTTTGAAGAGGTAGATCTATGGGATCCAACAAGGGAAGGGAGAAAGACATTGGCATCCCTAGGGATTAAAAATTCTCTAGTATTCATGAGCAAAGAGGAGGAAACCATCAAGTCCTTACCAAAGCAAAATGAGGCTCTAAGGAAGTTCATTCATAAGATGGTGGGTCCCACTGACCCAAGTTTCCTAGAGGCCTCATTACAGGTTGTGTTAGAAAAGAGAGGTGCTCCATATTTACTAGAAGGTGTGACCCCTTCCTTCATCCAAGAAAGTGTTGATTGGAAGGATTATTTTGAGAAAATAGATAAGGGGTTATCAGGCTAGTATTTAGGCCCTACAGAGTCATTCTAATTGAGGCCATGACATTGATTGATCTAATGGAGAATGAGGAGGGGTTATATTTTGAAGGAACCAGATTGAAAGATATTCTCCAAGACCTCAATATTATCAACAAGAAATGCTTATAGAGCTTGGTCAAGATTTACGAGGGAAAAGAGCTAGACAACTTTGATACCTGGATCAAGAGCATATCCAAAATAGTTAAGGTTTAGGAAAAATAACTAGCTCACATCCTGGAGAAACAAGAGGAAGTCATGTATTAGGTAGAAGAAATATAATGTTTCTTCATAGGAATTTTTTTAGAAATATATAGGGATCAACAAAAACAAACCCTGTATCTGACGAAAGAAGTGATACAACTGTTCAAAGATAACATGGTAGGTCTCAGCACAAAAGAGGCCCTATTCTAACTATTCTACTCTAAGGAAGACATGTAGAGGATGTCTGAACATGAAGAAGAGATCAAGTTATTTACTTCTGAATTGACCATGTTCAGAGAGAATCAAGAATGAAGGATTAACAAGGTCAAGAGGAAGGAAATAAATTATGAGGAAGTTCTAGAGATCGTCCAGGTCTGAATTTTTGGGCTTTTCCAGTGAGATCATTTTTTTGCATGGAAGTTGAACATCAGATCACATGGGTGCCCAAAGAGAGTTTATTTTGGAAGGACTAAAGGTCTTATATCAATTCCCACCTCAAAGAGAACCCTAGATGAAGATTCCAAGGTAGAACTCCAAGATCAAGAAGAAGGATCTAGTTGCATGCAAAGAAACTCAATATTCTCTCTCTCTTCTTTCTTGACAAGTTTGATCCCTCTTGCATGGGAAAAATGATTGTAAATGGATTAAAAATCCATTTAATTTGTTTATTATTAGTTATAAATATTTTTCTTTAAGAAAATCTTTAGTTTTATTTTATTCTCATTAATTTGGAGTCTCTAATGCCCTAATTTTGGCATTCAGAGTTTATAGATCAAAAAATCTATATATTATAATAAAAAATAATGTAATAGGGCCAAATTATTAATAAAATAAGGATCCACACTTGGTGCTTCATTCATGGTGTGATATTTTCTGTTATCTATGCAAAATTGATGAATGTGTGCATACTTGTTCATTAATTTCAAAAAGTCAATTGTCTTACTATGTTTCAAATATGTGTTTCTATTAGTTGGAGTTTTTTGTTGTCTATCTACCTTGTTGTGGAGAATGCATTGAAAATATCATCTATTGGTCTTAATGATAAATCCATAGATTGTGTGTGCACGCATCTTGGTGGCTTCATGATTTGACAAGTTTTGAAAATCTTGCACGATTGAATACATTTTTTGTCTAAACAATTGCATTCATTGAGTATAGAATTGTGACATTTTCATATTTATACATCATGGGTTTCTTCCAAATATTTCCGTCATTCAATTCACAAGGGAGGATCAACAACTATTTATTTCTGATAGGATTTCATTTTTAGCAATTTATTTCATTTCTTGTTACCTTACTCCTTTAAATTTTGTCATGAATTTTAAAGTAATCATTTTTGAAAAAACACAAAAGTTCATCCTTAGTTAAATCACACATCTTTGATACATCAAAAGATACCTAAAAGTACTAAAGTTTTTTTTTAGTTTGATGTCTTGGACATACCAACAAAGTCCTCCTCATGAACATTTATATTTATCTTCAACTGAGTAACTAAGTAGGTTGTAGGACAACCCTGGAGAACCTTGGGAATAACTTATTTATTATTTCAAGAGAGTAAATTGAATCTCAAGAGCCTAGCAATTGACTTGTGTAAATAAAAATGCTCAACAACGGTCACATTTAATAGTGTTTATTGTAACCTTTAATAGGGTTGGCTTCTCACAGAGCTCACTTAAGAAGAGTGAAAATTGGTAGCATGTTACTGGTGGTTTTTCCCATATTGGCTTTCTACATTAAATCATGGTGTCATACTTGTGTGAATTTTATTTTATGTGTTGTATTTTTAAGGTTTTTATATTATGCAAGTTGATTACATTAGGACACTGAGCTACAAGTTTATGTTATTGATTATATTCTATAGAGACTGAGTGGATTACTGAGTGGATCTGAGTTTTTTTAAAGTGTTTATAAGTTCAATTGGTACATCTCCACCTAGGATAACTGGTTCACCCCACATCTCATTTATTTTGAATCATTCTGACACATAAGGGTTATGAACCTAGGTGCATGATACCTTTTGAGTGGATCTCAATGGGGTTTAAGGCACTAAAGTGGCTAGTCTAGGGTAACCCATTGATGAGTTTTATAATCAAGTGATAACCTAAATATGAACTAGGGTAAAACATTAATCGAGATAATAATGGTTCCTCACCAATTCCTTAAGTGATAATACAAGATAAAGATGGGAGTGGGATAAGATGTCTATTAAGAATGACATAATCAAACTACCTTGTCCTCAAGAAAGGTTTTTCGATTCCATGAGTCTCACTTGGGGGCTCAGATCCAAACTTATCAATCCAGGGTAAACCAAAAGGGAGGATATGTGATGATAATTATTGTATGTGTATCTTAGAGTCTCATGCCAATTCAATTTTTTTATGCCTCTGGTAGCCTTTTCTTTATTTTATGGTTTCTTACATATATTTTCTATGTTTAGATATTTGGTCACTTCCTTGTTTTTTGTTTAATTTCCTTTTTTTGGGGGGGTCCTTGTATCTACCTCCGTAGCACGGTGGGATTGGGCCTCCATGTTCCACTTGGTAGGGTGGTAGTGAACTTTCTCCATTGAGCTTTCTTGATTGTTTGTGATTGCATGGATGAATCATTTTTTAAGTTCTTTCATTCATGCTGTAGTGATCTTCTTTTGGTATAAATATATTTCCATATAATATTGTATATTTTTACATATGTTGAATTAATTTGTGTACTCCTTATAAGAGAATGTTGTAATTGTAGACATAGTAAAATATTTACAATACTAAAGAATGTAACCATAGATTATGAAGATATAAATGTATTTGGTGAAGAATCTTATTATGTAAAGTGAACAATGAATTGATAAGTTAAGAGTCAGATGGAATGTCAAGTAAAATTTGTTATCATATGTGATTATATGTTGACATAGTTATAATGTAAATAATGCAATTGTAGGTTAATATTTAAATACTATTTTTAGTTGTATTAATTGCATGGATATGTAATGACAAATCACTAAATGATGGTTAGAGTTAATGAAATATGCAATTATGTTAATGGTATGGTGAAATAAAAAATCAAGGAACATTTAGTTTTGGCAGCTTAGATTGAACCTATAAATAAAGGAATTGATGGTTATGATTTATATGATGTAGTTAACTAATGCACCTAGATGGTTAGACATGTTATAGCGGTGTTTCTCAAATAGAAACATTAGGGAACCCAATGAGGACATAGGATTAAGTTATCAATTCTTTTCCATATATGTTTAATGATCAATTATATTATCTATTAATGAATCTTTCTATTCCACTTACTTCAAATGTATTCATACAATGAATAGTGACTTATTAGTTAATAAGAGTTATTATTATGTTTAAACTTTATGTAATGGTTGTTGTTTTTTTCAAAAAATGCATGTTTATTATGCTTATATTAGTGTTTTCCTCTCGAGTTCCTTAACTAATCATTACAAGTGATGAAAGGAATGATCATGAAGGATAACACCCCCTCAAGAGGACACACACGTTAGCAAGAACATGGATATTATATCAAAAGGAAAGATGGAGGATAAGGATAGAATAAAAAAGACAGGGAGATGTTGAAATTGATGGTCATAGTGGTGGTCATGGATAGAAATATTGAAAGAGTAGGAAGGTAATCAATAGATAGAAAGAAGTGATGAAATTTTTTCCTTTTTAGGTACTTTATAATCATTTAGATTATTATAAAAAAAGGGTGAGCTCATTTAGATATTGATTAAACCTAAATGAATCAACATACCAATTGCATGTAAGGAATTTCCATATTCAAACTAGACTCATATGTCCTCAATGAATCTTGAATGGTCATGTCCTAAGAGGAATCTATTGGTGTTTGAAATTTTTTATGCTTTGAAATCCATGAATATACCTTGAGACTGATGTTAGGATTGGTTAGCACCAAGTATGAAATATCTGCAAGGTAACTAGACCAACTATAGGGACAAGACTACCTTCTGCACTTGTGGCTCTATTAAAACAAGGTGGGTACACATAATCCAGATATATATTCAACTCTTTAAAACTCCTTATTACTCTGGGTTATAAGAACACATAATGGTAAGAAAGTATTAAATGCTAACCAGACATTCATTTACTCTTCATTACCATGTAGGACAATGACCAACGGCCATAAAGCATAAAATAATTTTGGAATGGTTTTGATGTATTAAAACTGTAGAATATAGCCCAAAACAAATCATACATGTATCTCAATTGAATGTAATAATCTCTGATTAGTTCCTTATCCATTGTTCAATGTCTCAAATACAGATACAGAAAATAGGAACCAACTACTGTCAAAGACTCAAAGCCTTAAACACAATCAATCTAGACCAACCACTACTTATAAGATCCTTCTGTAGACAAACCTAAAGATTCTACGTTTTATCCAAAGATGATTTAATTTGATCCTACATCAAAACTAGGGACTAAAAAATATACATAGAGAAGTTCTATGCAGTGAACTAGAAGATTCAAAACTCAAAAGAAAGACACGAAGGAGAGCCTTGAAACTGGAAAAAATGTATTAAGTATGATGAATCATGTTCATATTCTAATCTGATCTTAAACATACACCACTTCAATAATGTGAAAAATATCTAAAAGTTTTTATTCTATCTAAAAACAATATGATACAGTCTGCTATATCCCCTTGTGACTAAAGCTTGGAACCAACACTTGGAATCCAAAACTTTTGAACTCCTACAATAGAGAAAAGAAGGAGTTATATATAAGAAGGAGATCCCTAAATGGAACATATATCTAAAACATATCCTTCTTCATCAATTTGATTTACTAAATTCCTTCTCAAACCCACAAACAGATTGATCTTTCTCCAAAAGATTCGCAAAAGATCTAATATGTCTTGCCTTCACAATAAGAATGCCCTCTTCATACTCCATCATGAGTACAATCCAATATGTAACCAACCTAGGGTTACAAAAGATCTGCAAATCCTCACGAAAAACCCCAACTATCATTTCATCATAAATTTACTCTTAACCACCCAGTCCTTATCTAAGAAATACCCTAGAGATGCATAAACATGACCCAAGAAACCAGATCAACCAATTAATTGCTCTGCACTATAAGGCATGGCTCACGGCTTGAAAACCTTGGTGGAAAATCTTAAATATTTGAATTCTCATTACAATGGCTATAGGTGGTGCAAAAGTTTTAATCAATGGCCTAGATTAATCCTTTTAAAAACTTTAAAACATGGTCGTAGATCTTCTTTAAGTCACTTGGGTATCAAGATTTGATCTGCCACATGTCACATTGTTGCAATTCCTTCAACATTAATCAAATTTCAACTTCACTTCTAAGGAATTGCACTGAATATATGATTTACTTACATTTACACTACCTTTACCCTTTCTCTGAATTCAAAACCATAGATCAAAGAAACCTTCACTTGGAAAAATAATAGCGGCCCTGAGAAATCCCCATTCCTTTCTGACCTACGCTGACCAGCCCAGACATGCATCATGCAGGAGAAATGTCTTGAACATTAATCTTCAATCACTTTTCCCTTTGAGGCTTCACACCCATCATCTGATCAAGACAAACTTACGGTACCTTTAATCTCCTTTAAAAAACCCATGACCAATGATCTTAGGAGAGCTACGTGTCAAGAAGGGGAATTTCCTTAATGGGACATGATCATATAATCTCACCTTCAAGGAACAATGTCAACCATTAGATTTGATCAACCCATCCCTTGTTTAACCTAGTTTTCATAACCACTATCTGATTGTGAGATTCAGTGAGAAGGCCATCTCTAAGCCATTGAACAAAAGTCTTAACTCTAGTTCCATTCAAAGATTTAGTGACAACCGTAGATCTATGAATTGATAGATGCTTGACTTGACCCAACATAGATTATGAGATTTAGTGCTATCCCTCTAATCAAATCAACATCAATGGCCCTAGCAAGATCTCCATACTTTCCAAGATTTGACTGCATCATCTAAAGATTAAGAGGTCAACATAAAAAATCAAGTCTTTACCTTTGTCTCCAGATCACTGAATGTTATCCACTTAACCAAGAACATTATAAGACTTGGAGATAATCATCACACCAATTCGTTGAATGTTTGACTAGCTTCGATCTTGGAAAGACATGTAGTACCATGACGTGATGCCTTGATGAATAAAGAACTTCATCTTCATAATTCAAGGAAAGCGTGTGTCGTAGAATTGACTTTAACTTGCTTGAAAGATGCATTAAAGATAAAAGGCCTATGTGGACATATAATTAGGAAATATTAAATTGTGCCTCACTTAGGACTTTATGAAAAAGACATGGCCCCATCCGATGACTTAAAAACACATGGGTTAAGTCACCTAAGTGACATGAAAAAAGTAACTTAGGATTAGAACATGCGCTATGGCTTAGGGTTTCTACATGAAATGAAACAAGGGTTTATGACTAGAGACCTAAAGCATGAATAAACATGCCTAAAAAAACTTGAAAGTAACCATGAAACCATGAAAAATTTTACAATACTAACAGTGGCTCCGACTGGGGATGTATGCCTCTTCTAGGAATAAAAAGATTCAAGGACTTTGTGACAAGAGGACCACCTACAGGAAAAGAAAAATAACCTAGAATAGAGAACTAAAGCAAAGAAAATATATACAAACTTAGAAATAATAAATATCTTCACCTCTACAACCTACTCACTGATTTGAAAGAATCAAATTAGGCATGATGACCTGAAGCTATAACCAAAATTTCTCCCTTCATCTTACCTTTGTAAAAAAATAAACCATCTTATTCCTTGCTTTGAAATCATGCTAAAAATTTCTCCTTCATCTGCCTAACCAGACCTACTAATATTTTCCATTATCTTAATACAATAGAAAATAGAATCATCATATTCATCAGTAAAACTCACATGGATGTCATGAAAAACATGAAAAGGTTGATCATGTGACATATTTTTATTACATTCATCAGGTAAAGAGAAACTAGAGTAAATGCAATATTTATCATCTTGTGACGCATGACCACATTTTGGAAAATCACCAACTAGGTAAAAAGTAAAGCACTCATATTCGGCCACATAGTTGGTATCATCATTTATAATATTTGGTTCCTCATCACAATATTCATATAAAGGATTATAAACCATGTGAAAATCCCTTTTTTAATCATTATGGAAAAAGATTGGCTGACCCATATCAATGTCAATATCAAATAATACGTTATAAAACTTACTAATGTGACAACCCATACCCATGCCACACTCACCTTATTCAAAGGGAAATAGATCAGGACCTGAATAAGTGAAAATTTCATGATTATCATCATCATATGAAGACTTGATATCATAATCCCTATCCTCCTCAGTAGGGTCATTGCTAGAAACTGATTCAAGTGAGACTGCAATAGTGTCATCAGAACTTTTCACAATAGTGTCTTTGTCATTAGATGCATGATCCCTCAACTTCTCTTCACATGAGTAATTACATGATGCAAACATATAAGTTGATTGATTAATATCATCACCATTCTAGAATTTTTTCTCAAACTGAAAGGCGTGTGTATCTTCATTAGCATACATGATCCCTTTGTTTGAATCATACTACTCACAAGGTTTTTCTTGATGTTTCTCTGGTTTAAACTCCTTATATGAGCATTCCTTTCCCAGAATGTTTATTAAATTCATCATTGTCTCAAGAAAATATACATCCCCATAATCATTTCCAATAGATGATAAATTTTCATCCTCTTCAGAAGGCTTCATATTAAACATCATCTTGTCTTCAAGCAAATCATAGCTACTCTGGCACCATGAATCCTCTTCCTCAATCATTCCCTGACATATATCCTCTTGGATAACCTTATGTGAAAACAACATGGTTTGAGACACATCTTCCACCTTTGGCCATGAGGTTATCAAACATCAACAAAGTCTGATAGAGCTTCATCATTTGAGGCTTCAACATAATCATCTGATGAAAAACCTCTCCCCTTTGTATCTTCCACACCTAACTGCAAATGATTTGTTTCTACAGCCTCATAAATAGAAAAACTAGTTTCCATTTTATTTGGTGTATAACAACTATATATATCTATGTGAGGGGTAATAATTGTTTGCAGAAAACACCCTTCATTCAAATTTTGTCTTGAAACATTACTCAAAAAATGGGTACTAAGATCAGTAGAGATAGAAACATCTTGACCTTGATCTTCATTCATTTATCTGCACCTATCATCAGTTTCTGATATCATAAGAAAATGATCCCTCTCAACAACCTTTGAAAAATGCCCTTAGATGATGACATACTTTAAATAATTTTCAATGTCCATTGCTTCCATAAAATCTTAATACAAAGTCGTAGGCTCCTTATCTCTCAACAAGACTCTTTTTTTTCCAAATGCACCTAAATAAACAATGAAAGTCATTGCATCATGGGGTCTACATTTCTCAAGAATTCTCTTTAGTTTTTTAGTAAATTTGATATTAAATGTAGGCACCAGCTCTTGATCTCCAATATGAACATTAAAAATATCAGTGATCAACTCATATTCATCAACTTGTTCTCTTAATTGCTCAATGAATGTTATTTTCAATTCTTCCCATGAGTTGATAGACAGGGGAAACAAAAACGAGAACCAATCTCTTACATCATCCAATAAGGATTGAGCATACAATTTCATAATAATTTCCTCATGATCAACCTCATAATCATTTATCAAATTAATAAAGCTATTCAAAATTTTCTTAGCCAATTACTCTTTCATACCCCTAAACTTGGGCAAGTGGTTTCTGAATTCTGATGGAATAAGGTGTGGGTAACCAGGGATTCCATTGAAATTTATTTCCCCATAAAACCTACCTCTATATGGTTGTGACATAAAAATAGGAAAGATGCTTAAAAATGTTTCTGTCTCTTCCCTCTCAATTAGTGTTGATCACTTAATAGGGAAAATTTTAGGAACTGATTTTCATGGAACAATAAATTGTCAAATGAAAACAAAATACCTGGATGTGATGAATTCACTACCAAAATTTGATCTGAAGTCACCTTAAAATCACCTTCAAAATTTTTGGTAGAGTCACCACCTCTTCTTCAGAAGAAAAGATTCAGATCAGTTGAGAACTCTGACCTTCTTTAAATCAGAAAGCTCATAGCACACCCCCAATAGGGTCTCATATTGATTCCTCTCTTGACTAATCTAATAGTCACAACAGTCCAAAACATCTAGTGCATCTATCACTATGAGTCCACCTCTTCCCTTTGTAGCTATTCTTCAAACATGCACACTGGTGCAAATTAGAGAACTCATAGTCGCTACTCACCTCATGAAAGATAATAAAACTTGACTCACTCTTAAAAAAATGAGGAATATCATCTTTGAAAAACATGAATCTATAAATAGACTCTAGCATTGAATCAGTAAAGAAAAGAAAAAACTCTCTTACACTCACTAATCATTTTTTCTTTTGTGTCCCCAGTAGAGTTTCCATTTGTTTGGTGTTTTAAAATGTTTATTCTTTTAAAGCTACTAGTATACATTGAGACGGATTTTAGGAGTGGTTAGCTCTAAGTATGAAACTTTGTAAGGTAACTGGACCAACTATAGGGACAATACTTCCCTCTGCACTTCTGGCTTTGTTAAACCAATGTGGGTACACCTTATCTAGATAGATATTAAAATATTTACAACTCCTTATTACTCTGGATTATAACAATGGATAATGGTAAGAAAGTACTTAATGCTAACAAGACATTTGTTGTCTCTCCATCACCATGTAGGACAACAACTAACAACCATAAAGCATAAAAGAACTTGATAATTATTTTGATGTATTAAAATTGTAGAATATAGCCCAAAGCCAATCATACATTTATCTCAACAGAATGTACTAATCCCTGATCAGTGCCTTATCCATTGGACAATGTCCCAAATGCAGATACAAAAAATAGGAACCAACTACTGTCAAAGCCTTCCGTAAACACAATCAATCCAGACCAACCACTACTTATAAGATCCTTCTGTAGAAAAACCTAAAGAGACTACATTTCATCCAAAGATGATTTAATTTGATCCTAGATCAAAACTATGGAATAAAACATATACATAGAGAAGTTCTATGCAGTGAGCCAGAAGATTCAAAAATCAAAAGAAAGACACCAAGGAGAGACTTGAAACTAGAAAAATTCTATTAAGTATGATGAATCATGTTCATATTCTAATCTGATCTAAAACATGCACCACTTAAATAATATGAAAAAGATCTAAAAGATTCTATTCTATCTAAAAACAATATGATACAGTCTACTATATCCCTTTGGGACTAAAGCTTAGAACTAGCAATTGGAATCCAAAACTTCTAAACCCCTACAATAGAGAAAAGAAGGACTTGTATAGAAGAAGAAGAAGAACCCTAAAGGTAACATCTATTTGAAACCTATCCTTATTCATCAATATTATTTACTAAATTACTTCTCCTTGAACCTGCCAATAGATTGATCTTTCTCCAATATATCTACAAAATATCTGATTTGTCCTTCCTTCACAAGAAGCAACCCCTCTTCATACTCCATCATGAATACAATCTGATATGGAACCAACCTAGGGTTACAAAATATATAAAAATCCTCACCAGAAACCTCAACTATTATTTCATCATAAATGCATTCTGAACCACCCAATCCTTATCCAAGCAACACCCTAGAGATGCATAAACATGACCCAGGAAATTAGATTGACCAATTAATTTCTTTGTAGTACACTTCATGAATCACTTCTTGAAAACCCTGGTGGAAACACTTAAATATTTTAATTATGGTTACAACATCTTTAGGTGGCACATAAATTTTCATCAATCACCCAGATGAATCATTTTCACAACTTTAAAACTTGGTCGTAGATCTTTGTTAAGTCACCTGACCATCAAGATCTGATCTTCCACATGTTGCACTTTCGTAATGCCTTAAACATTAATCAACCTACAATTTCCCTTCTAAAGCATTGGATTGAATGCATGATTTAATTACATCTGCATTACCTTTACCCTTTCCCTAACTTTGAAATTGTAGGTCCCACTGAACTCCATGTCGCAAAATACTAGAGGCACTAAAAAATCCCAATTCATTTCTCACCGTCGCTAACTAGCACAGACACACATCATGTAGGCATGATGCCTTGAAAATTAATATTTGACCACTTTTCCCATTGAGGCTCCCCACCCACCATCTGATCAAGACAAACTTAAGGAACCTTTAATCTCCTTTAAAAAACTGGGGACCAATGATCTCACCAGAGTTATGTGTCAAGCAGGCAAATTGCCTTAATAGGAAATGATTAGATCATCTCCCCTTCAAGGAAAAATGTCACACATTATATGTGATCAATCTATCCCTTCCTTAACCTTAATTTTCATAACCATGATCTAATTATGAGATTCAATGACAAGGCCATCTCCGAGCCACTAAACAAAATTCTTAACTCTAGTTTCTTTCTGAGATTCAGCGACAACCCAAATCCATCTGAGCCTCTTAGAAATGTGTGTGCATATTTTAAAATATTAGATTTGAATCTCTTGATCAATGAATTCTTAACTTTGACTCTGGGCTCATTCTGATATTTTTCACTAGCCACACATCTGGGACAAGATCAATGATCCTCGCCAAATCTCTGAGCACTTTACTTAACTAGAGATTGATCTTGAGATTCAAAGATAAAAGCGAGTTTTGAATATCTAAATATAAGTTATACCCATGGTTTGGTCTCAAGATTCAGAGATAAGACTATCTTTGAATCACCAGATGCTTGACTTGACTTGACATAGATTATGAGATTGAGTGTTATCCCTCCGATCAAATTAGCATCAACAGCCCTCGCTAGATCTCTATACTTTTCAAGACTGGACCGCATCATTTTTAGATCAGGAGATAAACATAAAAATTCAAGTATTTTCCTATATTTCTAGATAAATGAATGTTATCCACTTAACCAAAAACCTTATGAGACTTGGAGATAACCACCACGCCAAGTCACTAAATTTTTGACTAGCTTTGATCTCAGCAAGACATGTGGCACTATGACGTGATGCCTTGATGAATAAAGAACTTCATCTTTGCAATTGAGGGAGAGTGCTTGCCTTAGGATTGACTTCAACTTTCTTGGTATATGCATTAAAGATTAAAGGCGTGTGAGGACATAGAATTAGGAAATATTAAAGTGCATCACTCTTAGGACTTTAGGAAAAAGACATGGCCTTACTCGACGACTTAAAAACACATGGGTTAAGTCTGTTAAGTCACATGAAAAGGTAACTCAGAATTAGAACATGCACTAGGGCTTAGGTTTTCTACATGAAATGAAACAAGGGTTTAAAATGAGAAACCTAAAGCATGAATAAACAGGCCTAAACCCACTTTCAACTAACCATGGAACCATGAAATTTTTTAGGTACTAACAGAATCATCATGCTATTAAAGAACATTCCACAAACAAATATCAAGTGGCTATGCCCCATCATAGCTTCTCTAGTAAAAGAAATCCTTGAGAAAGATATAAAGAATGTCACAATATATATATATATATATA
>MU224896.1:1116255-1127632 GCA_018584345.1 Thuja plicata
ATTTATATATATAAATATACACAAATGTACATACTATCATCCCTAAACAAATAAAAATAAAATAATAAAACGAAGGCCGAACGTTGCTTTTCATGCGCTGTGTTTTAGGCGCTATGTTTTTTTATATTATTATAATAAAAGTTTATGGGTGGGAGGGCCGAACCCCTACCCAGCCCACGGCCGCATCAGTGGGTGGCCCAGCGGGGAGGGCCGGACCCTACCCCGCTGCCCCTCTGCGTTTAGAGTGGGTGCGGGGAGGGCCGACCACCCCCGGCCACCGCGCCACTTGCACCCTCCCCTTTGCACAGTCGGGCGGTGGTGACGCCGCCTGCGGCCACCACCACACCGCTTCCCATTTTCGCCGCTCTGCATTTTTTGCCGCCGCCATCCGTCTTTCCATCCGCTGCGCTTCTATAGCGATTTTTTATGATTAGGGTTTAGTTGTTTTAATTTAGGATTTTATTTAATTTTTTTATTTATTATTATCATATTATATATATGTAAAATTTAAATTAGATTTGTTTTAGGTATAATGTTTTTTTTAAATAGAGAATTGATAATTTAGATTTAACCATTTCTTAAATGAATTTTTTTGTTAGGATTTTTTTTATATATTAATTTAATGTAGTAGTTGATAAAAAAAATAATAATAACATATTAGTTTAATTGTTTAATTAAATTGAATAAATAGACGGTAGAGTAATGAGTTATTTTAAGAGGAATAATTGATTTATTCTTTTCTAGATTAGAACTGTTGAAAAATATTATAAATCTTGACTATGTTAGCTAATTTTAAATGATGGATTTTAAAATTTAATTAGCAGGACTTTGTTAATAATTTCTGTAAGATTATGTTCAGGACATTATTAAACTAGTTAGATCATTCCTTGTTAACTTCTAGCCTTTTTCGTCACCTTTGACCATTTTCATGCACAGTTGACTTTTGGTCAACCGTGGTCAAACCTTGTCTGTTGGTCTTGATATTGGAACCCGGTACTCCTTATGGCCTCTGGACCCTAGGGATTCAGCTTCGATCCTTTCGAAGATAGTTGACTTTTTGGTCAACATGGGTTGACTTTTTGGTCAACTGTCTTGTTTTGCGCACCTTTGTCTTCCTCTATGTGTCGTAGGCCTTAGCGACACTCCTTCACGTATATCTAGGGATGTTTGACTTTTGGTCAACCCTAGTTGACTTTTAGTCAAACCATCTCAGTTTTCATGCATGACTCTTCCTTTGGGTCTAAGCGAACCCTAGTTGTACCACTCCCTTATTTCATAGCATAGTTGACTTTTGGTCAACTCTAGTTGACTTCTGATCAACTTCCTCAGTTTGCGCGAAGTTCTAGTTTGGAACTTTAGACATCGCCTAGGATAGCTGTGAAAGCTATTCCTCTCCTTGTAACCTATTCTGGTTATCATTATTCTGGTTATCATTTACCCTTACTCCGTGTTGTGTGCGCATGTTACCCTAGTGTAGCTTTAGTATCCCATTTTAATGCGTTATTTAAAAATTTTTGTTCATGTGTTTTTGCCCAACTTTTGGGCATGACAGAGGACACCTATATATATATGAACAATCACTGGCTCAAGGTCCCAAAGAGGGACCCTAAGAGGATGAAGATAGAAATTCCCAAGTCTGAGTTCAAAGAGAGCATCTAGATGGGAATGATAGCGCTGTCCCAGGTCTTTGGTAAACCCTCTACCTAGGAATTTTCTCCATGGATGTATTACTTCCTCCTCAGCATCTCCACCAAGGGAGGGTACTTTGACTAGGAAGCTATAATTTTGAACCATGTTGACTCACAGTTCCTCCAACTAGCCAGGAAAAAGAAATTTTACATGACTTCTTATATTTTCTGGGCCTTGGCACAGCAGAGGCCCCACACCCATGGGATACTTACAGACAACGTGCTCAAAATTGGCCCAGGAAAAAAGGCACCGTGGGACCATTTCCCACAGGTTCAATGGGAGGCCAACTTCCCAAATTTTTGTCAGGTAAATGATGCCTTCATTTACTACCACCTGCTAACACCCACCCAGGATGCAGGATATCGCCTATCCATAGAGGTGATGAATTTGGTCCAGAGCTACGGACATTATTACATCCAATTCCAATAGCACACTTATATTAGGGTCATCAGCTTCTCTGAGAAACCCTACTTGTTGTCCAAACACTGTGAGGACAAGATTGTTCTCTTGGAATACTGCAGGCAGATGATGGAGTTGCATGCATTCTTTGCCTTAAAGAAGGTAACCAATATTTCATTCCCAATCACTTGTGGGAACTATTCATGCAGTCTAGCCACCACAAAAGAGGTGGATAATGAGCTTAAATGCTACAACCTGGAAGAGTTCTACTTGATGCAAAAGAATTTTGATCCACATGGCAAGATTGTAGCACCACTTTGCCAGGCTTCAGAGCCCCATCACTACCATATGGAGGACTTTTAGGATGATTTCTACGATGACGTGGAGGTGCGAAGCTGGCACTATGTCAAGATGACAGCAGGCATGATGGAAATATTGAAGCTCTGGAGATTCCCAGAGAACTTCTTAGACGCCGGCCCCACGATCGATCCCAAGTACAAAGCAAAGGGGATTGATACAATGGCCCTCCTACCGGTAAATTGGGATGCCCAAGAAGGGCCAACAATTGAGGACTTCACCCGAGAGGTGGTCGAGTGAAGCCATGCATACTTCAAGAAGGTGTGCCCTAGAAGTGCCCACAGAGTAGTCCAGCCAGTACCAAAGTTAACTCTGGGAGCCAGGACTTCTTCACAGGGAGTGGATAAAGGGAAAGGAATAGATACAACTCCTCCTGTACAAGAAGTCCCTATAAAAGAACAAATAAAGCAGTTAGTGGTAGCCTCCCAACAAATGAGGGAGAATTTAATCACACGGCTAGCCAATCTAGTACTCATGGCCGGGCCAATTCATCCCCCTTCCTCCCCATCATTGGCAGGCTTGTTGGTAATGGCAACGGGGGTAGATCCAACGGAACAAGAAACACTAAGGGATGCGGGGCCACCCCTAGTTACCTGAAGAAAGAAGAGGCTTAACCAAAAGCCTAAGGTAGAGCTAGGGTTGGGTATGCCCTAGAACCCACAAGTAGAGATCCTCTCTTCTAGTTCCCTAGAGCTGGAGAGAGAAATAGAGCCTGCTGAAGTCCCAACCAGTCCTCCCTTACAGGATGAATTTGGTGATGTCTTTGCAACCGACGAGTTCAAGAACCTATAGGGGGACACCAAGCAAATAGAGGCTGAAGTCTCAGCCCAAGAGGAAGCTATGGAAGAAGAGCCTACATAGGAGTAGGAAGAGCAGATAGAAGAGGAAAAGGAAGTAGAGCCAGAGATTGCCTTCGAGGCTCTGGAGATGCAAGATCCGGGGGTGGACCAACAAGGGCAGAATGAACAAGTTGCACTTGCTGAGGGAACAAGACCTACAAGAGAAACCGTAACTTCACCTACCATGTTCTAAGTGCCACTCCTCAAAGCAAATTTTGGGTAAGTAATAACCATGGCACAAACACTGAATCTCAGCCTTGTACCTCCCCTACTTCCAAAAGATATATCAAAAGAAGAAGAAATCCTGGCAACTAAGGCCAAAGAAATGTAGGAACAAGAGGAAACCCCTGGGACAACTGATGAAGTTCTAGACAAGGCGGGAGATACAGAGGATAGGGAAGAAAAGATAGATGTCACCGGGGGAAATTTTCCTGATGAAGCCCAGAACAAAGAAAACGGGGCAGGTGAGACCCACACCACTAAGGAGGAATAGCAGCAAGGCACCAGGGAAGAACCAAAAGAATAGACTTTGGTGAACAAGCCACCCCTGCTGCCTTAGTGGTTAGTGGAGAGAAAGAAAAGAAAATCTCCATCCACTCCTGGAGTTCCTCTCTCCCTTGCCAAAATGATGGCTCAAGTCTAGGCCCCACCAAAGACCAAGAAATCCCAGACGGTTCATACTCTTCAAACCGGGCCGGGCGGAGAAATAGTTGTTGTTGTGGCAACACCTCCCCTAGATGCCGATGAAGCAACCACAGAGCCTAGAGATTATAATATTGCAGAGGTATCACTGGGAAAGAGAGTTAAATAGGGAAAAGTGGACCTATTAAAAGAGGCGGCCAAGGTGGTGGAAGCCAGATATGAAAAGGAGGCCCAGAGGCTCAAAGCAGAGAAGGAAAAGACAACAAACCTCATGGGGTTGCTTACTAAGCTGGCCTGACCCATTAGTGCCTTTCCTCTGGATGCCTTCACGTCTGATGCACTATTACCACAAAGTGACATTGACTCCCTCTGAGCCATGAAGAAAAAGGCCCAGGCGGTCGATGAGTGGGTCCCTTGCAAGTAGGAAACACCCGGCGTTTCCTAGTGTCCACCCTCCTGGATTTGTACGCGGCATGACATGTTCTACACCAGGTGAAGACTCTCATTGACCTATGGGAGGGTGACATGGAAAATTATAAGGCTTGGAAGGTAGAGCTAGAGGAGCTCCTCAACCTCGGGGAAGAGATGGTCTCAGAATCTGGGATTCTGGGAGAAGAATCATTTGACTTCGTGAGAACCCAACACTCTAGACTTGACCTCACATTAGAGGTGCTCAAGAAAATGGTAGGGGATCTGCATGACAAAGTCAACATAGTACAATATTCTACAAATATGTACAAGGCATTTGTGACAAAGGTCTTCGGAGCAGACCCATTTAGCGCTGATACATGTACCCTGGAGGAATACGTCCTAGGAGAATTTGATGAATTGATGGAGTCTAAATACCAATCTCTGGAGGGACTGGATGGGACCCAAATGATGGGGCTAACTCACATGATCCTTAGTGGTCATGATGCGGAAAAAATGGCCGATGAGTTCAAGGATAATGTTCTGGAGCTTGGAGAGCAGATTGAGGCGGCTAAGTATCCGCGGTCCTACCTTAAAGAGATTGATGAGGATGGAATCTCCCGCCTTCTCCAAACATTCAATGACAACAAGCAATAATACAATTTCTTCGGAGGCCAGAGAAAACCCAAACATTTGGTATTCTTTATTCTTTTAGAACGTATGTTCATGGATCCCGGAGTCCCGGAACCCAAATTTTGTATTCTTTCAAGTGATCCGTGTCTCGGTCCCCGAGGCCAACCGGTCACTTTCAGAAGCGGTTAATAAAGACTGTTAGATGGTAGTTGGCTACATCAAGGTGGCGTTGGCTCAACAATTGGTTTTCTGACAGATGGTCTTCTCGAGGCACCATTTCAGAGGTACACCTAGCACATTGGAGACAGGGCACCGCATTTCCCATTTATGAGGCATGTAGCCTTGATTCCTAAGGATCTAATTTCTTCCTTCTCCTTCCTGGCTCTCTTCTCAAGGCTGATTCTTCCGCTGTATATTCTTGTCTCATTCTTCTGACATGTCAGGCCTATTCTGTCTCAAGGTCTTTTTTAGGGTGGCACAGGTAGTACCGGCCCCCATATATTGTATTTTATTGAAACATGATGTAAAATAGGGTTAGGGTTAGGGTTAGAAGAAAATGTGTATAAATAATAAGACCGGCCCATTTCCAAGGGTCGGAAAAATTGATGATTTTGCTGTCCACAGTAATAGAAAAGTGATTCTTCATTTCAGTTGTAGAGCTCAATGCTCCATTGTTTCACTTTCAGTAGTTAGATTCTCCCCTAGAGCCACCATTGTATCACGCACCAGTGCTTGCTAGAAGAAACATTAATGAAGAAGGAAGAATTCTTTAAAATGATGTTGTTGGCATTCAAACTTCTGAGTTAATGGTATTTTATGTTTCATGTTCTTTGTCTTCTGCTCTGATATGTCAAGTAGATTAATGACCTCTTTTCCCTTTCTACTGATAAAATACTAGCTGATGGTTGCATATTTCTTTGGTATTTACTGTAGTATATCAGAGCATTATCAATGTCTTGAATTTTTAAGCATAACTATAGTTAGATGAAGTACTTCTAACCCTGTAGGATCTTTTTCATTTTATTTGCTAAGTGTAGAATGATAGGAGAAGCCTCACCTTACTGAATCTCTGGAGAGAATGAGTTGAAGAAGCCAGCTATCCCCCTTGAAAATAGTCACTTCTCTCAACCGAGCCCCACACTGTCATTACCTGACACCCAGTTGCTTGGAGGCCCAAGGAATCTAACTTCCCCGGATAACCTTTTGCAGGCAGAGTTGGTTGGTACCCCCGATACCCGGTGAAAACTTATGACTATTGGCGAACCCGGTCAGTAGAACCCCATCAACACCACCCCACCTCCTAATCAAGAGAACATCAATTCCTTCTTACAGTGCATGCATCCTACCTTGAGTCTTCCTGACATTGTTTTTACTCAAAAGGATTTACCTTCTAAAGAAGTTCAAAATCAATATGATGCTCTATTGGTTGTTGTTAATATCAATAAGAGTATCATTCATAGGACTTTGATTGATAATGGATCTGGGATTAATATTTGTAACATGGACATTCTCAATCAGATTAAAGCCGATCTTTCAACTATTCAACCTAACAATGTTATTATACGTGGCTTTGATAACATTGCTAAGAACACTTTGGGAATCATTACCTTACCTATCAAAGTAGGTCTAGTTATCCTGAATACTCCTTTTCATGTTATGCCTAGACCTCTTAATTATAATATTCTCTTGGGTAGACCTTGGTTGCATGAGATGCAGGCTGTTCCTTCCACCCTTCACCGTAAAGTCAAGCTTATTCACAACAACACGGTGTATACACTTGATGCAGATGATGTGCCAAATCCTTGTTTGAATATTAAAACCCACAATACTCCTATTCCTAATAGTAATCCTTCTTCCTCTAATTCTCTTCCTAGAGATGATTGGGGAACCTTGGATTTTAATCCCACTTTTATTGGAGAGTATAAGGTTTCTGATCTTGATTTTATGAAGCACCAAAGAGAGTTTGAACAATGAGTCTTTGAGTCTACTTCTAATACCCTTCATAATAAATTTGTCACTACTTCTACCCACAATGAACATGTCAAACCTACTAATGATGACATAGTGACTACTAAAGTTCCATTGACTCCTTCTGATATGGCTTCTTGTTATGGTCCTAGTTATCATTTACTAGTTAAACAAGGATTCCATGGTCAACGATGTGGTAAGCATAAACAAGGAGTTAAAAATCCCTTACAGAATGGGGGGCATGAGCATTCTTATGGATTGGGATTTAATCCTCAACTACAAATCAATGTTAACAACAACACTTCAAAACATGATGACCCTATGAAGGAATTTGACCAAGAAGTTCTTTTGCCTAAACTCCTTCATGCTAAGATGATTACTAGACCTAAATGCAAAAATAAAAGTAGTCCACACTTGAAGACTCTTCCTTTTTGTTTCTATCATAGATTTCATGATCATTAACTACTAATGAATGTCAAGCTTTACATTATAAGATAAGGCAGCTCATTGATAATGAAATTATTTATATATCATGTAGCAATGAGTTGTATTTCAATCCTATTTTCTCTAAATAACATTTATGTTCCTATTATGGAACTCCACATTATGTAAACAATGTTAGCCTAATATTTGGGGGCTCTTTGTCTTGCATAGTATTGTGAGTGATATAATAGGTCCCCTTTCATCCTTGTTCCCATGCTTGGGGGGAAAGGACGCCATCTCCTTCTTTTTTGTCTTTCCGTGATCCACTTTTCCCTTGGTTAAGAAATATTTATCTATTATGTGATATCCAATCATACATGAAAATTCTAGTTTGCATTTAGGATCTATGTCCTTGATTATAACTTATTTCATTGTTTGACATTGGGTTTCCATGGTTGATAAATCTCTCACTCTGGAAACTAAATACTATGCTATCCCTCAAAGGGATTAATTTTTCACTTCTGTCATGATATCTCTTTGCATTGGTCTCTTCCATGGCCTCATAGGAGCTGTGACCTTCTTGGCTTGGACTAGGTGTTGTCTATGGATATTGTCTTGATGTTGAAGAAGGATTTATCCTTGCTCTTTTCTTTTCTTAACATGTCAAAATAGTATGTACTTTTCCATATTAAGGAGGGGGGCATATATACGGCCTCCCTCATTCTATATTATGCATTTTTGGTTCTAACCTTTTGTTTTGCAGCATGCTAAATCCTCAGAAGGTAACGCACATAAGTTGCCAAATCCTGAAGAGACACGCATCTTTATTTCTATTTTTGCTAAATCCTCTGAAGGTAACACACATAAGTTGTTAAATCCTGACACGATACACATTCAGGTACAATTCAATATGGTAAATCCTCAGAAGGTAATGCATATAAGTTGTTAAATTCTTAAGAGATACACATTTTACAAATGTATTCCATGGTGATATAAGAATATGGATCCATGGGTACTTCATAAAATCCATCAAAAGATGCACTACATACATGCACAAAGCCGCTAGAAGGTGCACAACTTTATGGGCTAAATATCAAGTCCTTTCTTGGTGGGCCATCCTATCCTTTTTGTGATTCACAGTGAGATACACACATCTTACTGGGCAAGGTAATCACAACCTCTTTCTCTATCTCTCTTTAACTAGTGATGTCTCTCTTATCAGGATCTCAAGGATGATAAGGACTCAATTCCCTTGGGGGTTTGAGGGTTTATTTATACCTTTTGATTTTAATAAGATTGTCTTTTCTATATGTTCTCCTTTACCAAGAGTTTGTGTTGAACTCATACTCTTGCTAAAGTGGGGGCTAAATGTATAGTCAGAAAATGGAAGCACTTCCATAGGAGACTGGTTTAGCCTTCTGAGTGAGTGTTTTGGGGTCATGACAAGTGCCTTGACTAGGTTCCTAATCTTGACATGGCTTCCCCCCTGTTCTGCCTTTCTGTATACCATTTTCTGACCTGATTTCTACATTCTGGGATACAAACCCGTGTTTCTAGGATTTAGGGACAGGGTCGACCTTGACCCTGAACTAGGATAGGGTCAACGTTGACCTTGACCTAGCAGAGGGTCAACCTCAGCCCTGACCTAGGATAGGGTCAACCTCGACCCTGTCCTAGGGTCCAAATCTGGGGAACTTTCAGTTTCTGGATGTCGGTCTTTGCAAAAGTTGTTTCCCGCTTCCGGGTCGGCTGTTACAGGTTCCAAATCATCGATTCCTAAATTATATTTAATATAGGTCCTCTCCTAAGGGTAAAGGCTTAAATGATGATTAAATTATCCTATGTAGGCCTCCTTAGAAGATTGTGCCCTAATTTCATATAAAAGGGAGCCTTCTCCTCTCATTTTCTCTAAGCATGAATAACCATTATCAAGCATCATTACACAATTGAGAAGGATTTTCAAGTGCAATTCAAGAAAGATAAGGAGAAATATTTCAAGCAAGAATCCATCCATTCTCAGGCATTCAAGCATCCATTTTCATGAAGGAGATCCATTGGAGGCCATTGAAGGATTCAAGCTACATAGTGCCCTTTTGGTGATCTCCCCATCCACCTTCTTCGAAGCCTCTTCCAAATTCAAGAACCCATTCAAGAATTGGTGTGGGAGATCTAAAAGAGATTGATTGAAGACATCCTACATGATACATTCTACATTCTAGATCCATTTGATGCATTCCTACTTGTGGATTCACGGATTCAAATCCACAAGGGCTTCCATATAAGCAAGGTGAATTTATGTGTTTACTTTGTTTATCTCTGCAATTTCAATTACATATATTAAGGTTAATTCCAAAACCGGGGTTTGACCAAGGCAAACTCCATTCCCCCAACAAACAAACATTTTTCTTGTAGGTACAGGTTTGGGACTGTAAATCTAAGGCCAGATCTAGATACCCTTTTCAGATTTCTTTCGGACTGTGTGAATAGGGACACTTTCAGAATTGAGAAGATCGAGTTGGCAAAAGTGGTATAGGGTCAAACTTTTTCATAAGATGACATCGGAACAGAAAAATATTTCTGGGTTTTGTCCGTCTTTGTGTTCTAGTTTGGTATCAACTATCAGCATCTCTAGAAACAGACTACAGATCTCAGAAAACAAAAATCTTTGATCTACAATTTTTTAAGGTTGGTACTTCATCACATCCATTTCAATTCCTAAAACTATCATATACATTCCTTTCTAAAACAGGAATTTAAGATCTTTCCTCTTTGCTCTCATTTCCAAATGATTGATTCATTTTTGCATTGATCCTTTTTGGGTTGAATAATTTGGATCTTTTATTTGTGCATTTGAGGTTGAAAGGAACATTTTATCTTCCCCACACATCACACAAACATCTACATTTTCAAATGTGACATCTCTTTTCATACATTACATTTCTGTAACACATCTAAATTTTTATGTTACATTTTGGTGAACCTGTAATAGACAACGCTTTCTTTTTGGTGTTAGATTTGCATCTTCTGTTAGATCTTAGATGCATTTAAAAGTAGATTTATTATATGCTCTTGCATTTATATGTCAAAAATAAATAAAAATCACAAATTTCTTTACAAAATACAAAAACATTTACACTTTTCATGCTTATATATTTCATTTGAATGCATTTGGATGTGTTTAAATCTATTTTCCATGCATTTCTTTACTCATTATCATGTTGCACAAGTTGTTTCAAGTGTTTTCCAAACATCCTTCTATAACTTTTGGGATTAAACAACATCCTTGTCTTACCTTACCATTGAATTATGTTAGACCAAGAAAGACTTTATCTGGTATGTGTGATGTTTCTTTATCCTCTCTTGTATTACCTTGTAAGGATATATTAGAGCAAGAAAATGACTTTAATCTTTCTCTCCATCATATTTCTCTTTATGGAGAAGAGTTGAGGATTGATGTTAATTCTTCTCCTAGTATATGTATTTTATATGAGCCTACTTTAGAATATAATTCTCCTATTTGGGATGAACCTTTGGATTTGGATGTTGATTAATCTCTTCCTCATGAATCCATTGTGGATGATCCTACTTTTTGGGATGAACCCTTGGATAAAGACATTGATTTATCCTCTTCTCATGATGAATCTTTGATAAAAGGGAATGATTTATTAATGGATGACATATTCATACATGATGATGATTCTCTTTCTAAAACTCACTCCCCTTATCTAGACATTTTAGAGAAAGAAGAGGATTTGGATGCTTTACCTCCCTTTGGGATTTCTTCTAGTGATGAGGCATTAATGGAGAATGATATGAATTCCCTTAATGCTCTCCCTCTTAGTGATGATCTTATGAAGAATCAAAATCCTATCTCATCTCCTCCTAGGATGTATTCTTTTCTTCCTTCTTGTGAAACTATTTGTAGTGTTGAGACAACCAACATGGTTTATCCAAAACCCTTGATGACTATTAAAGGTTGTCCTCACATTACTATCAAAGGTAAACCTATGGAGTCTTTA
>MU224896.1:1162588-1173164 GCA_018584345.1 Thuja plicata
TTTCCACGGATCCATAAAGTAATAGATGTGTCCCAAAAGTCTGACTATAGAAAAATTAGTATTGATTGGAGAGCATATAAATGAGAAATAGTGTTAAGATTATGTTAGACTGGGGTAGGCCTCACATCTATTCAAAGATCACACACAAGTCACATGATGAAAAGTTGATCTACGTCTTGTACTAAATCTCTAAATCATTCTATACTTGATCAATTTATCTTGAGATGAAATGAAACCCTTGATCTTGAATTACGATCCATGGTTCATACGTGATTTCATAATCCCTGGCACTAACTCCACTCTATTCTAAGATTACAAAATAAAGGCTATCACACAATCTCCCAATGTTTGCACTAACTCTAGTCAAGTCTAGAGATTTAGAGACAAAACAATCTTTGAATCTCTAAATAATCTATCTAACCTTGGGTTTAATTTGAGACTTGAAAAACACCATAGATTTCCTTAGCCACATAGACATGTGTTTTCATCTTAGCTCATTACCACCTGATTGCTAAATGAGTCATGACCTCTTGACCTTTTGTAGCGATTCAGCACTAAACGCACATCTCTTTCTTGATCAACAGTCCAAATTCTCTCTTGGAAAACCTGACTTAGCTTTCAATTAATGACAACTAACCATGATTCATTTGGCTATTTAGCAACTAAATAGATCTCCAAGTCACTGAATGATTCTCCTAACTCACGTTTTGTCTAGAGATCTTTCGCTAGCCCTCATTTCTTTCTTTGATCAAGGATCAATGCTAAGTATGTTAATGTTTTTGTACTTAACCAATTCTTCCCAAGATAAAGAGATAAACCTTGATTCTTATCTTGATCCAATGGCTTGCACTGAATCTCTAGATGGTTTTCTTAGCTACAGTTCCATTCCAAGATCACATGACCAAGTCACCTCTGAATCTTGTAATAAACTTCACTTGAGCTGGCTTCAACCATAAGTTCATCTAGAGATTGGGAGATAAATAAAACTTCAAGTCACTAAAATATTTACTAACTCTAGAGTTAAATGGGATATTACATTCATATCACATGATCAAACCAAGGATAGAAAAATATCAACACCCATCGCTCGATCGCTGAATAACAGGTTGACCTTGGCATTTATCTGGGGATCATGCACTAGCCACTCATCTAAAATTAGGTCAATGATCCTCGCTAAATATTGAAATATTTCAATTAACTCTAATTCCAACTAGAGATCAAGAGATAGAGAAAAAGGTAAATTTTTTCCTGACCTTGGGTTAGATTACGAGATTTAGAGATAAGCCTATCTTTGAATCTCAAAATATTTCTTATAACCTGAGTTAAGTCATGAGATCTAGTGGTGCATGAGCACCGTGAATGAACCAAGTGTTCCTATGGAACCTAGGGGTTCCATTAAGGTCCTAAGAGGCCTACAGTTATTATTAAACATTGGGTTAATCATTGGACCACCTTGTAAGGCCATAGTTCCAAGTTTGGCACCTTATGAGCCCTTGGTCAACTATTGGTCATTAATGGGCCAGAACCCTAGGAATAGTTTGTTTTTAGGTTTTTCATATTTGGATCCACTAGGGATCACAAAAATAATATTTGATACCAATTTTGGTTATCAAATTTGTAAAATTGCAAAATATGCAAAAGTTGCTCAAAAGTTGTCAAGCAACTTTTGAACAAAATTGACAACTTTTTGTAAAACAACTCCCGAATGGCTAAATCAATTCAAATATGTTATGTAATGATTGAGAGTGCCTACAAAATCCCTTTTAGGTGGGTGGTTGGTTGATCATGTAATTTGGCATTTTTAAATCAATAAAATACAACCATTTCTCTACAAATCCTGAGAACAGTCGATCTGTACGGATTGGTATGGATAGGAGGGCATGAAAATATGACACCAAGAGTTTTTCTTGTAAACCTTCTTCCATTTCCTTTTTGTTTCATTTTTTGATCAATCATATTTTAAAATATATTGAATTTTCAATTTCATTGTCTGGTTTGTAGGCCCTAAATCAGGGTTTCTAAGAAAATTGAGTGTAATTCCTCTTTCCACCATGGGAATTCAATGACCCTTGGTGGAAAGAATGTTTATATTATTATCTTTAAGAATTTTTAGGATACGTTCTCCAAAATGCAGGGAGATGGAGTTACAATGATGCCCTAGGTGTATATCACTATGTATGCACCAATCTGGTGTATATCACTATGTATGCACCAATCCAGAATTAGGACAGCAATCATAACTATCATTTGGGGATTGATTAGAGGCCCTACATCGGTGGAGGAGACCCTTGTACACACCCTCACATGATCCAATCATCATTTTTGGATTTTGATGCATTAAAAAGGCACTTGTAGTGTAAATGGAGGCCTAATTATCCCTAATTGCAGAAGCAATTTGGTGTGTCACCCTATCTCTTTCTCATTTCCTTGTTCTAGGGTTTGAGTCCAAAGTCCTAGGAAATAAAGGGTGTCTGAATCCTTAATTTGTTAAGGGGGATATGTGGAAGAATCTCATTTAAGTTCAATTTTCCTTTGGGAAGACATTACAAGCCTAGTCTTGGGTTTGTGAAGAAACTATGTCTTATGGGTTGCAAGTGAGTGAAAGAACCATTGGAACTATTTGTTAGGAACCTAAATAGACTATACCTATGAGCATAGGTCACCCCTAGTCCTATAAGTCACTTTGGGGGTTTTGTTGAGAAATTGGGTCAAGTGCTTGTGAAGCCTAGTGATTAGGTTTCCCTTGGGGTTTTGGGGTTGTGATAACCTTAACCAAGTCCTTTCCCACACTTGTGATAAGTGTGAAACACTTTGGCCCTAGAGAGTTAGAGTTTTAGGGTCCATTGCCCTATTTGAGTCATTTGGAGGCTTCCTACTTCCCACTTTGCATCAAGTGGTATCAGAGCTATGTCTTCTCTTGAGGATAAAGATATCCCTTCAAGGGTTACAAAAATTGAACTAGCAAAGATGGTAAGACAATAAAGGGAAGGAAATGCAACCTTGACAAGAAGACTTCAAGAATTGGAGAACAAGGTATAGAGGGGAAAAATAGACACATCTGGTGGTGAAGAAGGGAGTGAATAAGAAGATGACACATCTGGTGGTGAAGAAGGGAGTGAAGAAGAATATGACACCCCTAATCAGGATGTGAACATTCCTGTAGACCAGAGACCTCTTCTAGATTCCCTAAAATCTATGGGGAGAAGAACCATGGAGGAGAAGTTGGATCTACCAACTTTTAGTGGAAATATGAATGAATATTTGGCCTTGGATTGGATAGAGGGCTTAACAAGCTTCTTTGAGTGTGAGGAAATCCCTAAGAATCAGAGAGTGAAGATGGAAGGATCTAAGTTGAAGGGAGTAGCCCTAACTTGGTGGAACTTCATCCAAACAGAGAGGGTGAAGAATGGGAAGAGTATGATCTTTTCATGGAAAAAAATTACTGCATTGGTCAAGGAGACCTATGTGCATGAACACTATGGGGTAAAACTCCATAGGAGGAAGCATAGCCTTAAAAAAAAAGACATGGATATAGGCTCATACACTAAGGAGTTCCTAAAACTTTGTATGAAGACAAATGTGGCAGAAGATGAAGAAGAAAAGTTAGCAAGATATATGAATGGCCTTAAGGTATCCATTCAAGAGGAAATTATCCTAAACTTCCCTACCACTATAAAAAAGTTCTATCAAATCCTACTCAAGGTAGAGGAGAAGTGGAAGAGAAAACAAGAGTTTGGAAAAGGGAAAAGCAATGATAGTGGGAAGAACTTTAGAGGAAGAGGAACCTCTTGGAATAGAGGACAATACAGTGGTAATTGCAGCACAACCACTGACCAAGGAGACAAAGAGAATAGTGACTCAAAACTTTAGAGGTAACTATAGAGGGAGAAGAACCTTCAATAGGGGAAGAAAAAACACAAGAAGAGGAACTAGACCACTAAGGTGTTACTACTGCAATCAATTGGGACACCATACAGGAAGATGCCCTCAGAAGAGAAACAATAACAATCAAGGAGAAAGGATAGAACAACTCATTCAAAAGGACAGGAAATAAGAAAATGAAAATGCAAGGGACTTATAACTAGAGGAAGGAGCATGTTTGATGATGAGACAAGTCTTCCTCCAAGTACCACAAAGTCAAGAACCTCCTCAAAGGAATAATCTCTTCCGAACAAAGATCAAATGCAATGGGAAGGTATGTAACTTACTAATAGATTTTGGGTCAACTAAAAATTTAGTATCTTATGAAATGGTTAAAAATTTAAATCTTCCTAAGAAGCCTCATCCTTTTCCTTATCATGTTTCTGGGCTAACAAAAGGTCAACAAACCTTAGTAACTGAACAAGTATGAATAGAGTTTTCTATAGTAGACTTTAAAGATAAAGTTCTTTGTGATGTTGTTGAAATGGATGCTTCCCACATCCTTCTAGGCAGGCCTTGGTAGTATTATGTAGATGCCACACACCATTGTAGGAAAAATACCTACTGTATCACTAAAGATGGGAAAACATTCACCATGAAGCCCCTGCCTGATACCAAAATAGAGAAAGAACCTACTCTCATAACCATGGGTGAAAAAGAAATGATTAAAGTATTAAAGGAGCCTAAAATTGAAGCCTTTGTCTTAATATCCAAGCCCAAGGATAGTATAAGGTCTGATAATGATGATCCTATATGAGATGAAGTCAAGGAATTGCTTACAAAATACAGTTATGTCATTGCTAGTGACCTACCCACAACCCTCCCTCCCTTAAGAGATATCAATCACCAAATAGACTTGATACCTGGTTCCTCCTTACCTAACAAGGCCCCATACAAAATGACACTATTTCAGCATGCAGAGATTGCAAGGAAAGTGAATATATTGTTAGAGAAGGGACACATTTAGAAACATCTCAGTCCATGTGTTGTCACATACCTTTTAGCCCCTAAAAAGGATGGCAAGTGGAGATTATGCACTAACAACAGAGCCCTAAAAAAAATCACCATAAGATATAGGTTTCCAATCCCAATAATAGAAGATCTACTAGACCAATTAGGAATTTCTTGTTATTTTAAAAAGATTTATTTAAAATTGGGCTATTACCAAATTAGGATAAAGCTAGGGGATGAATGGAAGACATCATTTAAGAAAACTGAGAGATTGTTTGAGTGGCTTGTTATGCCATTTGGCTTCAGTAATGTTCCTAGTACATTCATTAGACTCATGAATGAGGTCTTCATTGATTTTATTGGAAAGTTTGTGGTCATATATTTGGATGACATTCTAATTTACAGTCATAGCAAAGAGGAACACCTTGATCATGTTGAGCAGGTTTTGAAGAGACTCCATCAGCACAAGTTAGTGATTAACTTGGAAAAGTGTATGTTCATAAAGAAGGAACTTGTCTTCTTAGGTTTTGTCATCTCCCAAGACACCCTTAAAATGGATCCAGAGAAGGTTGAGGCAATAGTCAACTAGCCTCCACCAAATAACCAAGGTGATGTTAGAAGCTTTCATGGTTTAGCAATTTTTTATAGAAATTTTATTAAGAAATTTTGCCATGTGTGTGCTCCTATGTTGGACACTATAAAAGGATGAAAGAAGACCAGATTTGAGTGGACTAAAGAAGTAGAAGATACATTCCAATACCTCAAGAATAGGGTGGCCCAATACCCAATCCTAGTGCTTCCTGACTTCAACAAGGTTTTCAATGTTGAAACAGATGCAATAAACTTTTCTATAGGTGCATTCTTGAGCCAAGAAGGTAAGGTTATAGCATTTTTCTCAAAAAATTGAATGATGCAAAGAAGAGGTATTCTACTTATGATTTAGAACTTTATGCAATGGTAAAAGCCCTGAAAAAGTGGAGACACTACTTACTCCCTAAATAATTCATTTTTTATACTGATAACCATGCATTAAGTTTCTTAAATAGTCAGGATAAGCTTGGAGTCAAACACATCAAATGGATTGAGCAGTCACAGGAATATACCTTCAACATAAAGAACAAAAGGGGAGTGGAAAAAAAAGTGGTTGATGCCCTAAGTAGAAGGGTCACATTTACTGAGGAAGTACAACTTCAGAGTGTGGGGATTGACTCCCTAAAACACCTATATGTAGATGATCCAGAATTTGGAGAAATTTTTGAGGTATGCACCAAAATGGTAGGAAAATACCATACTGATTTTTATGATTTCCTAATTCAGAATGGACTCTTGTTTAAAGGATCCAAATGGTGCATTCCTAAATGTTCCATGAGAAAAAAATATTATTGAGGAAAAACACTATGGTGGCTTAGGAGGACATTGTGGGATAGATAAGACCACTGATTTAGTGAAAAGAAGTTACTTTTGGCCAAAGATGGGGAATGAAGTCAAGAAGTTTTTAGAGTCTTATACTATTTTCCAACAAGAAAAGGGTGTATCCACTAACCAAGGACTATATCAACCCCTGCCAAATCCCTCTAGGCCATGGGAATCAATTTCAATGGATTTTTTTATGGGTTTGCCAAGAACTGAACAGGGTTATGATAGTGTTTTTGTCATTGTGGACAAATTTAGCAAAATGGTGCATTTAGTTCCTTGAAAAAGCACAAATGATGCTTCCCATATAGCACATCTATTATTTAAGGAAGTATTTATAATCCATGGTCTACCACAAACCATAGTCTCTGACCGAGATGTGAAGTTTCAAGGTCACTTTTGGAGGACACTCTTCAATAAATTGGGCACAAATCTGACTTATAGTTCAACATACCACCCACAAATAGATGGAAAAATAGAGGTGGTAAACAACTCTCTTGGAAATCTTTTGAGATTCCTAAAAAAACAATACACCCAAAGTTGGGACATGATCCTACCATAGGCGGATTTTTCCTTTAATGTCTCCATGAACAAATCCACTGGAAAGACACCATTCTGAATAGTGTATGGAATTCATCCCAAAGGCCCATTGGATTTGGTAGAGTTACCCTCTCATTTCAGAGTTAGTGCACAAGGAGAGGAATTATCCAAATTGATCTCTAAAGTGTAGACATAAGTGAAAGACTCACTACAACAGTCCACCATGAAATATAAATCACAAGCAGACAAGAGAAGGAGAGAAGTTCATTTCAAAGTTGGTGATAACTAGGTATGGGAATACCTAAGGAAGGAGAGACCCCCTAAAGGTAGATATTCAAAGTTGCACATGAAGAAGATTGGACTTTGCACCATCCTCAACAACATGGGTGAAAATGCATATGAAATTTCCTTGCCTTCTACTTTACTGATTTCTCCTATTTTTAATTTTGTAGACCTCACTCCTTACAAGTGTGTTGTAGATATCACTAATGTGCATTGATCACAAGATGAAGATGATGGAGAATAAGTACATGCAGTACTTAGTGAAATGGAAAGGTCTCCCTCCAATAGATGTTACTTGGATGACAAAGCGAAAGATCCAACAACATGGAACCACTGTTGACCAGTTAACCTCAAGTGGGAACTTAAGTTAAAATCTCATGGGGAGTATGGTGCAGGAGCACCTTGAATGAACCAAGTATTCCTATGGAACCTAGGGGTTCCATTAAGGTCCTAAGAGGCCTATATTTATCATTAAACATTGGGTTAATCATTGGACCACCTTGTAAGGCCATAGTTCCAAGTTTGGTACCTTATGAGCCCTTGGTCAACTATTGGTAATTAATGGTCTAGAACCCTAGGAAGAGTTTTTTTTATTTTTTTCATTTTTGGATCCACTAGGGATCACAAAAATAATATTGAGACCAAGTTTGGTCATCAAATTTGCAAAATTGCAAAATATGCAAAAGTTGCTCAAAAGTTGTCAAGCAAATTTTGAGTGAAATTGACAACATTTTGTAAAACAACTCCCAAATAGCTAAATCAGTTCAAATATGTTATGTTACCATTTTTTGTTCATAAAAATTCCCTTTTAGGTGGGTGGTAGGTGATCATGTAAATTGGCATTTTGAAATCAATAAAATACAACCATTTTTCTACAAATCCTGAGAACAGTCAATCTATATGGATTGGTACAGATAGGAGGGCATGAAAAAATGACACCAAGAGTTTTTCTTGTGAATAATCGTCCATCTCCTTTTTGTTTCATGTGTTGATCAATCATAGTTTAAAAGATATTGAAATTGCAATTTCACTGCCTGGTTTGTAGGCCCTAAATCAGGGTTTCTAAGAAAATTGAGTGTAATTCCTCTTTCCACCGTGGGAATTAAATGACCCTTGGTGGAAAGCATGTTTATATGATTCTCTTTAATAATTTATAGGATAGGTTCTCCAAAATGTAGGGAGATGGAGTTACAATGATGCCCTAGGTATATATCACTATTTATGCACCAATCTAGAATTAGGACAACAATCATAACTCTCATTTGGGGATTGATTAGAGGCCCTAAATTGGTGGAGGAGACCATTGTACAAAACCTCACATGATCCAATCATCATTTTTAAAATTTGATGCATTAAAAAGGCACTTGTAGTGTAAATGGAGGCCTAATTGGCCCTAATTGCAGAAGCAATTTTGTGTGTCACCCTATCTCTTTATCATTTCCATGCTCTAGGGTTTGAGTCCAAAGTCCTAGGACATAGAGGGTGTCTAAATCCTTAATTTTTAAAAGGGTTTATGTGGAAGAATCTTATTTAAGGTCAATTTTCCTTCGGGAGAAGGCTACAAGCCTAGTCTTGGGTTTGTGAAGCAACTATGTCTTATGGGTTGCAAGTGAGTGAAAGAAACATTGGAACTATTTGTTAGGGACCTAAAAAGACCGTACCTATGAGCATAGGTCACCCCTAGTCCTATAAGTCACTTTGGGGTTATTGTTGATAATTTGGGTCAAGTGCTTGTGAAGCCACTCTTGGTAGTTGGTATTGTAGGATTGGTGAAACCTAGTGATTACATTTCCCTTGGGGTTCTAGGGTTTTGATGACCTTAACCAAGTCCTTTCCCATAGTTGTGATAAGTGTGAATCACTTTCTCCATAGAGAGTTGGATTTTTAGGGCGCATTGCCCTATTTGAGTCATTTGGAGGCTTCCTACTGCCCTTTTTGCATTATCTAGCGCTAGCCAAATGATGAAAATTGCATCCATAGTCCTCACTGTGTCTCATAATGGTTGATCTAACTTCCTCTTTCTCTAGCGATCATGCACAAGCTGCATGATCAAAACAAGATCGACCGCTTGTGCTTATTCTCTCACTACTACATTTCACCTCATTTTTCTACTAAAATTTTTGACCATCAATTAAAAAGATTTAGGTTTTCTCAGATTATAGAAGGAAAACTTTTTTTTTTTTAATCCATGCCTGTTTAGTCGAAATTTTAACCAATACCATGTAGGTCAAAATTTCAACCAACATGGGCATAACTTTAAAAAGAAAAAAGATTTAGCATCTCATTTCATTGTTTGGTTTTAAGCTGGGAGCGCGAAGGAGTTGGAGCCTATGATTGTTTGAAATTTTCTTTGGTGAGAGTAAAAGGAGGACTACCTACCTACAAGTTGTTGCCACTATGATTTGGTTTAAAAGGAGGACCGCCTACCTGCAAGTTGTTGCCACTATGATTTGGTGTAAAAGGAGGACCGCCTATAAGGATTTCCTTACTCTGCATTTGTTTAGCATTGTTTTATTGGTTACCTACTTAGGGCCTATGATTAATTTTCTAGGGCATCATGTATTTGGTATTTGCTGGCACATTTTTAACATGTTTGTTACTGGTATTTGTTTTCTACCAACTTCATGTGGATTGGAATGTTAAATATAACTCCATAGGTAGTCTACCTTGAGTCATAACTTTCAATTGTGACCGGTCTAAGATCATTTGGTGGATAAATCTAAAAGAAATCATGTTGTAGTCATCTATAGATTTTTTTTGACATAAAACTAGGGCAGTCAGCTTTCTACAGTCAATTTTCTATGGACTCTTTTAGACTAGGTGTGACTGTATACACACTATGGCTTCAGAAGTGCTTAAAAATACAACAAATAACAAAGAAACCAGAGACTCCTTGCATTGAAAAGACTCCAAACCTTCATAAGTCTTTAATAATATCTAAAAATGAACAAACCTCAAAGGAATAGGGCTCATTCCACTGAGAACCCCAAAATCCCCAAACTTAGCACTTTTAAACCCTTATTCCAAGGGTTTCTTAAGTCTCCTACCTCCGATCAATTTTGGGTCCAATAGGTGGTTTACTGAGTCTAATTGAGTGCAAATCTTTGACAACCATTGGTGGTTTATGAAGTTCTAATATGTTGGAGTCTTCCTTAGGATTAGTTAGAGCACTAGAGAGACTTTCTTTCTTTATTGAAAGTGTATTCAATCAAGGAGAATCCAAACTTTTGATGATGTTCATAGTTTAGGTATATTGTGACTTGTTAGAAGTTTATTGTTACCATTCTACTCCTTTTTAGAGCTGTTGTTGCAAAATTCAAAGAGATAAAATGAAGGTTCCATATGTATGAAGGAGCTCATGAATTATTGGGTTAGTTGATGTTCTTATATGTAGTTTCATGTAGTAGTTTAGAAACCATTCTTGATTTTTACTAGACTTATGCAAGGTTCTTTTCATCAAATAAAGGTT
>MU224896.1:1200594-1212491 GCA_018584345.1 Thuja plicata
GTATGTCAACTTTCCCCTAATGTCAAAAATTTATGTTTATTGAATTCATTTATACATCCAAGGTACTTGATGTTATTTATAGGTGGGGTGTTAGAAATAATTCAATTAGATCAAAATCTATTGGTTCAAAATCTTGTTTTACTTTACAAATCTTGGAGTGCCATAGGTGGGATGGATTTGAAGTTGGCAATGCTGAGAAGATATTTGAGAGTATATCTGCAGATCAGATAGTTCAAAAAGTTGCTTAAAGGGCATATGTCTCAAAGAGTGTGAGCTTCTGTATGTATACCTTGTCTAAGTCAGATTCTGATAGCTATTATCTACATATTATTATTATATCTTTATAGCATATTTATAAATGGATCCCAAGAATAGAAGTTTATGTAATGCAACTCAATATCACTCTTAACTAGTGAATTGTGTATTTGTGGTAGATTTGGTTTTGTTCTGCTATTTTATATTTCAATCTCCATTGACAATGGAGATATAACTTTTGACTCAATATTTTCATCATCACGTCTATTTATAAAATCAATAATAATATTTATGAATTTGAGCATTAATTCATTTACAATCCTAGAGGTTTTCATTGACATGCCAGAATTTGCAATTGTTGCAATTTTCAAGGTTAGAAATTTTAGTCTTAGAAGTTATTCTTTTTTGTTTTTGTTTCTCGCTTTGGAGAGCTTTGTATGTATTTTAGTAAAGATGCATTCCAGAAGATGCATTATGAGAATTCTGATAGTGACTGGTGCTACCAAAAGACTGATGCTCATTACCTTCCTTGTCTCTTTCAAGTGGCAATGCATTTCTATTCTTATTGTATATCAGATTTACCTCACTGTCAGCTTCATCTCCATTGTTGATCTAGTCGGCATCCTTACCATTTTTCTCTTTCATCATATCACTTCCTCCACTATCTGTCCTGATGTGGATCCCATTAGAACCATGAGCAGACCTCATCATGAAATTGTGGCATTCATTTTCACTAATTGGTATTTGGTTATGTTAGATTCCATGCACCTGATGTTGGAGGAATTGGTAGCTTTGAATTTTATGAAGATAATCCATTTTCTTGACAAACCAAATGTCTAAAATTCTCAATCAGTTGGTATGTATAAGTTGCAAGAAGAGGCAAAATATCTGCCATAGGAATTGTTGCCTTCTCCACCACCTCTAAAGGAAGGCCATCACCATCAGCTTTAAAAAGATCCTTAAGAGCCACCAACTTTCACTCTATCATTTCATAATCATATTTTGAAAATGCATGACAAGGGCCTCCTCCCAACAATGCCAAACAATCCATCAAAACAGGCCTTCGTCAATGTTGTAAGGGCACTAGTACGAACTCTTGAGTGGACAATGTTTTCTATAATATCTAGGTTTGATTCAAGTTGTTCAAGAAAATGTCATATCCTTGCATTGGCAGTTCCCCCCATATAAAAACCATCCCATAGTTCACTTCTCAAGTCATGGAAGACCACTTTATACACAACAGACTCACAAAGTTCCAGGATGCCTTCCTTACTGACCTTATGGTAAATTTCAAACTCGGCTTTAGGGACACTTCTGATAGTCAGGGAAGCCAAATTTAGTGGTTCATTTCTTTTAATTAAAAAATAAATCTTCCAGCCAAAGGATATTATTTTCTCTAACTACTCCAATTTAGTCCTAAGGTGATGTAAAGTGTTAATCTGAACACAGAGTTGTGGCAATCCCAAAGATTCTGAACCTAATTGACTATATGAGATCCTTTTTCCCTTTAACAACCATCTTCATTTTTAGGTATTTTGTTGTTTTCATATCATTATACACTATTTATTGAGCATTGTTCACTACCTTCACATTTTTTGTTGACTTTTCAAAGTGATATGTATCTCTCTCCAAACAGTCTATATCGTTCCATATCTGCTTTTTTTTAAGGAAGCTTCTCTATCATATCAATATCAGTGGTATGAACAATGTTGATATATTTTGAAAATATCCTGCAATGATGGTATTTCAAGTCAAGATGACATGCCTTTAAGGCAATTTACTACATAGTTCGCGTTCCTTGTCTATAGATCAATCAGAGCTTCCTGGAGGGAAATACCAATGCTAGAAGCATACATGATTCACTATTCTAATGTATGAATTAAAAACTACATAAAATATTCATGAACATTATTCAAGGATATGAAATACTTATCTCTTGATTGTCTTAGTTTGAGATGGAATTAGCTTCCTCTTGGATCAAAGAAAAAAAAAACTCATGCTCCTACAGGATTCTAAGACTTGCCCAACACTTCTAGAGAAGACATACAGGTATGCAACTAAAAAAAAAGAAATTGGATGTCAATATGCTTGGTCCTTTCATGATGGATTGGGATACATGAGATTTTAGTAGCACATTGATTGATTCAAAATATGATTGATGGTTGTTTAGATTGAATACCAAACTCAATGAGAAAATTCTAAAACCAAATAGCCTCAATTTTGGTACTCGACTTCAATAGAAGATGGACCAATAACAAATTGCTTCTTGATCTCTAACAAACAAGTCTTGAACCAAGTGAGAAGCTATAAGTTGAAGTCGTGAACTTATATCTTCTCACTTGGTTCAAGACTTGTTTTTTAGAAAGAAAGAAGCAATTTTTTATTGCTCCATCTTCTATTGAAACCGAGTACCAAAACTGAGGCTATTTGGTTTCAGAATTTTTTTTTTTTAAATTCAATTTTCGTCAAAATTTTGACATTCATTAGTCAAAAAAGAAAGAGTTTTGTCAAAAATATTTGACCATTATGTGTCGAAATATTGCGTCATGGGTTTGACATCCTGGTCGAAACAGAAAGAGTTTGGTCAAAATGTTTCGACCATTCTGTGTTGAAAGCTTGCGTCGTGGGTTTGGCATCCTGGTCGAAACAGAAAGAGTTTGGTCAAAAAATTTTTACCATTATGTGTCAAAATATTGTGTCGTGGGTTTGGCATCCTATCTGGATGGGTCAAACATTTTGACTAAACTTGGTTGAAACATTTCGACCAAACTTGGACGAAACTTTTCAAACATTTTTGATTAAATTTGGTTGAAACTTTTCAGACATTTCGATGAATGTTGGTCAAAGTTTTGAAAAATAATATGGGCATTTGAATATGCTAATTTTGACCAAGTTTGTGTCAAAATTTTGACGTTAACAAGAATGTGTTGAACTTTCAACGAGAAAAATATGGACAAAGCAATTTGTGGGTCTTTTGACCAATCTGCCTAGATAATTTGACCATTTTTTGTCGAAAATAGGGGTCAATTTTACTAGTGCCTTAATCCATAAGATAATATTCCTTTATTCCTGAGATTAAGAGATAAAAACTTGTGCCAAGTCTCTAGACCATAAAGAATATTTGGTCTTGATCATGAGATTAGGAGATAAAGGGAAAGATAAAAGGCACTTGACTTAAAAACATTTAAGTCACTCGACAAAAGTAACTTCAAAATAGAATAAGGTCACAAGGGTCTAGGGTCTTTCATAGAAAAGACACAAAAAGGATTAGGGTTTAAGGTTTTCATCCATTTTTAGTACCACATTTCTTGGGAAGCAGACACTTATAGGAAACTTTAAGGGCATGCTTGACGACACTTTGAATTTTAGGGCATAAACTGACATTAGGAATCAAAACTTTTAGCAACACTCAGAAAACAAAAAATAGACCCAGCAGGGACATAGTAAACCTATAAGCTCGGCATCAAGGACCCATTAATGAGATGTATGACCATTAAGGACCCCTTAAGACCCATTAATGTCTCCTAGGATCCCTTAGTATTTATTAGGACCACTTAGGACCCATAATGTATCATAAGGCTTCCTAAAGGATCCTTAGTGGTTGTAAGACCCATTAACGAGTCCTGGAACACTTTATGACCCCTTATAACTCATGAATGGGTCTTATAACCCCTTAGTATGAATTAGGACCCCTTAGGACCAATCATGTGTCATAAGAGTTCCTTAGGCATCGTAGGATCCATTAATGAGTCCTACAACTATTTAGGACCCCTTAATATTCATTAGGACCCCTTAGGACCCATTATTTATTATAAGGTGTCCTAAAGGATCGTAGGACCCATTTAATAAGTCCTAGGACTATTTAGGATCATTAGGACCCTTGGATCAATTATTGTATCCTGTATATGGTAAATTTGGCCTTGTTAATTCACCATACACTTCAACATAGTCCTTCTTCATCAGATACACACAAGACTGAATATGAGATTATTCATCTTGTCTACCTATATGATTCGACCTGTTGCCTTCTATCCAGACGGGGTTTTCAAAATTTCTCTCAGAATGAGAGTCTCACAACCATGGAATAATCTAGGAACGAAGGATTTATCATGATGAATGCAATACAATGCAATATTAATCTAAGAATTGAAAGATGTAAGATAATCTATGACATGATGATAAATGCAATTATTCTAGAAATTGAAGCTATTCTATTGCAAAATGATATTATTCTATATGAGACATGACAATAATTTAGTATTCTAACAATGCATATTTTCTCCAGCAATTCAGAAAGTAATCGGGAGGTCTTGAATGAAGAATGAGAGTTCTTTTATAGACTCAGAGATGATCAGAATAGAAA
Organism: Thuja plicata; assembly: GCA_018584345.1. Classification (NCBI taxonomy): domain Eukaryota; kingdom Viridiplantae; phylum Streptophyta; class Pinopsida; order Cupressales; family Cupressaceae; genus Thuja; species Thuja plicata. The sequence goes on from MU224896.1 coordinate 1,205,213, forward strand.
CTTTCCTCTTTGAAATAAAACAGATAGAAAAGCCAGTTTAAAATAGAAAGCTTTATTCAAAAGAATACAATAAATTATTTTCTTTCTACTTTAACTGTTTTCTTTCTTTGATTTAATTCTACTTTATTTGAATTAAATTGTTTTATTTCTCTTTAAAGAACAATTAATTCAAAGATTCTATTCCTGAATAAAAGAAAGATTTTTGATAGAATATCCATTTAATTAAATAAATATGACCTCATAATTGCTTTTTCTCAATTATTTGAATAATTAAATTCAATTATTGAAATGAGGATATTTATTTAATAATTAAATATTATTTAATTTCTTTTTTATATGTCTCAGCTAAAGAGGGTGAATTTAATTTAATTAAAGTGCTGGGACTTTATCAATTAAATTAATTCGATCATAAGGTTTGTTTAGCCAATTGGTATTTAGGAATTAAATATGATGTATGATTAATGCAGATTTAGGATTTTCTACATTTGACACTTAGGTCGAGTAGAGTTAGTAAAAACTTAGAATTGCCTAGTACAATAGGACTTTGATGATCTAGAAGAATGAAAAATGCAACAAAATTGGTTAGGGTCGCAAGATGCCAATTTTGGGGTGTTACATTTTGCCCCTCTTTGAATTGATGTGCGAGTAGCGCATTGATTCAAAGAATAGTGTGATGCCTGAAGCACAAAAGAATAGATTTGAAAATTGATGATGCAAAGATTTTAGAGCCATCTCTAGAATAGAGCTTGACTCTCTAAAGTCTAGGTTAGGTTTCCAAGATGCCAGTCAAATAGATATCTTTCAAAAGATTGTCCTTAGAATGAGGCTCAACCTTCAGGAGTCAGGGTTAGATTACCACGATACCTGTCTCAAAACATAGTAAAATAGTGCTTTAGGACTATCTCCAGAATGAAGTTTAGTCCCCCAATATCTAGGTGAGATTGCCCAGACACTGGTCAGATTGACATCTTTCACAAGGTTATCCCCAGAATGAGGCTTAACCTTCACAAGTCAAGGTTAGATTGCCTCGATACCTATCTCAAAAGATGGATATCTTTCACAAGGTTATCCCTAGAACGAGGCTTAACCTTCAGGAGTCAGGGTTAGATTGACCCGATACCTATCTCAAAATATAGTAAATAGAGGTTTTAGAATCATCTCCAGAATCAAGCTTGATTATCAAGAGTCAGGGTTAGATTGCCCCGATAACTATGACAAAAAGATAGACATCTTTCACAAGACTGTCCCTAGAATGAGACTCAACCTTCTGGAGTCATGGTTAGATTGCCTCGATACCTGTCCCAAAAGATAGATTTCAAGAATCATCTCGAGAACGGAGCTTGATCCTCAAGAATCTAAGTTAGATTGCTTAGATACTTAAAAGATGACAAGATGTAAGGAACAAAGATGCCCTTATTGATTGTGGAGTATCTAGTTTTGACTGTGAGGTACGAAAAAACTGAACATGCCCCAAGCAATGAGATGCCCCTAGCAATGAGGAATTTTGAAAATCAAATTAGATTGATCAAAATAGATTGAATGATGTAATCATCCTTCCCCCTCGGGAGTGAAATAGAAAGATGACACGTCATAATGATGATGGAGAGCGAAAAATTGCAGATAGATGTTGAGTGAGAAATCAAGAAGAACTCATAATAGATTACAAAAGAATTCAGAAGATTCAAAATCAATTTCAAGTGATTTTGAGGTCTGGTTGACCAAGTTTTTCTAGGGTTGACCAAAGTTGACTAGAGTTGAATTTTGAGGAAAAAAAGTCAAAGATTTGAGAAAATGTTGATAAGATATGATTCTGACAAGAAAGTGATGTCAAAAAGTTGACTGCACAAGCATCTGATCGCGTCAGTCCTAAAAATTTTAAAATGTGATTTTGAGCTATATAGAAGTGTCAGATTTTGGTTTTGATCACAAAAATGGATTCAGAGTGGTCAAATTAGGTAGTGGTACAATTTTCATGCAAAACAGAGCACTTTGAAAAATTAGGTCAAAACCTATATAAGGATGAAAAGGGTCATTTTCAAATCATTTCAACCCTTTGACTTTTGAGAATTGAGCTCTGAGCTAAAAGACAAAATGGTGGTCCCCTACAGTAGTCATCATTTCAAGTGATCCAAGAGACACAGCCGGCCCGCAGCGTATGGACCTCCTTTAAGTAGTCGGGAAACCTCTCTGTAATTCAAATTTTATTCATTTCAGTCAATTTTTTGCTCATTTTTCACGTTTTGAAAAGTTGATTCGCGGGTCTTCGTGTGAAGAAGTAGTTTCTTCGCGCACCCCATAGGGAAATATTGCATGAAGAAATGATGTTTCATGCCACTCAGTGCAAAATCTTGCATGGAAGAGTACCCATTTTCGCGCCAAAAATCCCTTTATAGGGTGTTTTCTCACGCGAACAGGTATGAAAGCTCACGCGAAATGGCAATGTTGCACGATGCGAAGAACTTCTTCATGTGAAAGAGAACTTCTTCACGCGAAATTCTACTTCTTTGCATGAGAAAAAGTGGTTGGAATGAGCATGAAATCAGTCTGTGTCACATCCAATAGCTTTTGCGTTAGCATCATTAACATCTGTAGGATGTCTTGAATGCTTTCTTATCTCATTATGCTTTGATTATTGTTGATTACTGATCGTGCTCTATTGTTTGTATGTCTTGCAGGTTGAATTTACAGATATAGCATTCAGATTGCATCATCCAGTTATCAGTAGGTTGGTATCTTAGTTAGATGATGCTGAGATGGCACACATAGGTACTTTGGGACTGAGCACATTATGTGAGATACCCGAGATTCAGGTTAATCATAGACTATTGGGAGCTTTGGTCGAGCGTTTCCATTCAGAAATGAACACATTTTATTTACCACAGGGGGAGATGACCTTTACTCCTAAGGATATCTATCGAATCTTGAGGAGACCATTTGTCGGTGTCCGAGTTGAGTATGAGACATTGCCCAAGTTGGGCACAACAGCTCTAAGAGAGATCTTCAAGGATGACCTGGTGATGGGCAGAGCAATCCCATGGGAGGATCTGATCAGTGAGTATGGGTCGACTCACAGGTTGCCTATGGTTTTAGCATGCTTCCTTGGGTGCTACTTGATGCCTGCCCATAGACAGCACAGGCTAGAGTGTGGTTGGGAGAGGATGCTACAGCTGATGATAGCGCGACCATAGCTCTACGGATGGGACCAGTGTATGATGGCACACATGTATCATGAGATGCATGAGATCGCCTATCGGGAGGTGAAGAGCATGGAAGCGAGAGTCTTTGTATTATAGGTATGGGCTTGGGAGCATCTTTTGGTCACCAGACCCATTTGCGAGGATATGAGGCAGCCATTGGAGCCTTATATTTACCGGTATAGGGGGCTGATTACCCAGCCTGCACTGGGTAAGGTTGATCAGTGGCAAGCTCAGCTTGATGATCTAGTAGCAATGATATGGAGGTTGACAGGGGCCTAGGATGATGTAGCAGAGCAGCTAAGTCATATGTTTTGTTCCTGTGTGATGATAGGTCGCACCATTATAGTCATTGAGAGATTCCCGCAAAAGTGGGTATGGTGGCAGTTTGGTCGCCAACATGACATCTCCTAGGATTATACAGTTTATGCTTGATTCACCAATGAGCTCAGGAGAGGCTGGGGGATCAAGTTGGATCAGGGGAGCACTATGATAGATATTTGCGCATTGGTCCTAGTTCAGTGGGATTACCTGAGGGATGTGGCAGATGCTGGCGTGACGGCAGAGTACAGGGAGCACTTTATTACGCACTCTTTTTTGAGGTTCACCGATCCAGTGGATATAGCAGGCTAAGGGCACATGGTGCCTCTGTAGGTTGTTCATTCACAGGTGCACTAGATGCAGATGCCCCCACCATAAAAAAGGGCACAGCCGGGGTTACAACAGGGTCCCCGACCTAGGACAGTACAAGTTGACATCCCCACCTGACATATGGGGATGGATGTTGGAGCTAGCGGCAGTGGGAGCACCAGACAGTCTTGGCGATAGCCAATAGCATAGCTAGATGAGGAGTAGTAGGTACCTCCACAAGAGGAGGGATAGCAAGATCATCCTATGTAGGAGGATCAGCTAGTGCAAGATATAGCATAGGACCTAGAGCGATGATCCCAGGAGAGAGTGAGATAGCTCACTAGACAGGTGGGAGATTTGATTATCTAGTTAGCCATGAGAGATGCTCAACTACTAGATAGAGACCGAGAGATATAGGATCTCCGAGAGCAGCTCCGAGCGACATAGGAGGAGGTACGTCATCAGACAGCATAGGTGGCCTACTACTATGTCTTATATATAGGTGCAGTGCCTGATGAGGCATCTCAGGTGGCCAGATTTTTGAGTTACGCGAGAGAGGGCCAGAGGGCACCTCCAGCAGAAAGGGCCCCACCTCCACCTCCTCCAGGTGATGAGGGAGAGGGCCAGAGTTAGGATCTTGATAGATAGATAAAGATGAGATCATAGAATGTATCTGATGTGTTGGCATTCTTGTATTATATCACCATTTTGAGATAGATCGTGCTCGAGTAGCACCATTTTGTATTTCTATCAACACATTATATATATATATATATGAGCTCATCTTTTGGTATCATCGCATATTGTATATTACCTTTATGAGATGTTTCCTATATGCTTAGATGATTAGATGTTTAGAATGTATGCAAATGGATGCACATGTTTGAAAGATATGTATGAAATGCACATGTATGAATGTAAAGATGTATGTAAGTGCAATGTCTATATGATTATGAATTGTGAATATGAATATAATTGTGTATATGGTACTAACATCTCATCTAGGATGACAAATGCTAACCAAAATATTATGTGAAGAATCAAGAGCGAGGACAGAACACTTGTGCAGTCATGATGAAATGCGAATGGCGAAGAAGATCTCTCTGAAGTATGAACCCAGAAGAATGCAATGAAGAGAAAACTAAATCATTGTCACAATGCAAGTCTAGAATGAAAATGCAATCCTATGCTAGATGCAATATGAAGGTGCAATTATAGGACATGGTTGTGAGACCCATCATATATTTATCATCATTGAGCATTTTTTTTTTGGAACATCAAAGTCGATACAACCCTTACTAGTGCCATAATGCAACCATAAGGATATGAATATGACTTATCATTAGATAAAATGTAGAAAACGAACGTAAGCACCAGGGCACAAAAGCCAAGATGACCTGAACATTGTTTCCAGTTAATGTTGCAAGAGTACACTAGTATCAAGGCATTCAAAGCCAAGATAACCATGAGTGTGATCATGTGTAAACAAATAGATCAATAACAAACAAAATAATAACAAATAGAGCAATAACAAGCAAGGAGATAGTACCAACCTCACCATGGCGTACAAATAAACAAGATCGAGGGATGTTGGGCTATTCCACCTTATTGCGGGAGCTCTTATCACATATACCCTATTTATTTGACGTTGCTAGATCATCGAGACTACACCAAATAGCAGTAGACAAAGAAAATATCAATGAAATCAATGAGAATAGACAACATACAAAGAAATATTCAAGCATAGCTCAGCCAATTTCAAAGTTTTGCGAATGTGTTCATGTTTAGAGGGTGTTAAAAAACACCGTTGTGCTTGTGAGTGCATTGTGTTTGAATGTTATCGATAGATGTTTACATTTAAGATATCCAATGTGTGTTGAAAAACATAGATGTGTCCAAAGATAGTGTTAAAAAACACTGTTTATGGTGGTGTTGAAAAACACCAGTTTGTGTCAGTAGCGAGTTATCCTTGAGTAGTGACAACATTACTGACTCGGGTGTAAACCAAAGATGTGATCAAATGGGGGGCCTATGCCCCCAAGAAATGATGACTGACTTGATGTATGTTATGAGGAAAAACCAGATGTGATTGCCCCCAAATGTATGGCGCTGAATCAATGACAAGTCAGGAGGGTTCGCAAAGGAACCAGAGTGTCACGAAAGTGACCGAAAGATATGTACAAACTAAAGTAGAATCATAAAGACTGAGTATTGATAGATAGAGCATTTGAGTATAACTCCAATTGTAACAAATTTGAATAGTCCTGATAGAATAGCGATAGTAGGTAGACACAGTGAGAACCACTAGTGACCAACGCGAGAGAGATGCTCAAATGAAATGATTAGAGTATAAGCTAGACATCAGTAGGCAGATGTAGTGAGAAGCACTAGTGACTGATGTGAAGAAGATCCTTTAAAAGATAAAAGGATAGTGCCCCATAGATCAGGAGGGTTTTTATGAGAGTATGACCAGTTTCAATCCATGTGAGTTGGTGTCTTGATAGGAACTGAAAGAAAATGAAAGTAGGAAAGCAGCAATGCAGGAAAGCAAATGCATGAAGCCAAGTGGTGTTGTGATAGATGTAGCATTGTGGAACAAAAGGTGCCTATTTACCAGGTTTTCACCTTCTTGGTAGAAATTATTTTTTTGCTACCATGACACTTGTTTGCTAGGTTTTCAACAATGACACCTTTTTTCTTTTTCCTCATTTTTTTTGTATTTTTTTATTTTTTTGTATTTTTAGAATATATAATTTTTTTGAAGATACATCAAAGTGCCTATCGCTAGGTTTTCACTACAATGATCATTTTTTCAAGACTTTTTCAGATTTTTAGAGATTACTCAATCTCAAGGAAGATCACAATGGTTTGCCCCAATGTTTAGCAAGGTGTAGGACATTGCAGATAGATTAGAAAGATGATGTATGAGACAAATAGCCAATGATGGATGAAGAGGGTGAATGCGAACCTCAAGGACAATCTCTTCAAGATTACCCAAGCTAGGGAAAAAATAATATAGCAATGTAGGCTCATGGAGCGATGTTGGATAGCATATAGGATAATGACCTAATGTCATGAAAAGTATGTGGTCCAAAAGAGTGGACATGTCAAGAGACTTATGAGAAACAATTTTCCATTTTTTTCATTCTTCATTTAGATCAAGACCAAGGGGTCAATTAGATAGGATAGAGCTATGATGGCGCAATTGGGATAAGGGGTGATGGAGGTATAAATGAAAAATTTGGATTATGGAGCAAAGGATGCTCAGAGATAGGAAGGATAGGCTTGTGATAAGTAAGATCATGATAGGGTAGCATGAGAGCAAGTAAATAGGCTGATGGAAAGGATAATGGATGTCAAGATGCATAGTGTTCATGGATAGGCTCAACCTTGTCAAGATCAGCAGAAGGAATATGGATGTTCATGAGCTAGCTGGATGTAAGATATGATAGATA
>MU224896.1:1215403-1288657 GCA_018584345.1 Thuja plicata
TGAAGTGATATCTAAAGTGTTGATTAAGTCCAAGACCAAAGGACAAAGGAGATAATGTCCAACTGAGAGAGAAGCAAAGACTCTGATCTTGAGTCAAGGTTGACGAACTTGCTCTTGCAACTCAGGATAAGGACAACGTAGACAAAGATGATAAGATAACAGGTCACTTGGACTAGCACAACAAAGTTAGATTTTGAAACAACAACGAGTCAGACTATCAACAGATTATTGTAAAAGACAGGGTAGTGATGTTGATGAGAACATAGATGTGTGAAAATTTGGATAGAACCTTCACAGTAGAATAGCAATTTGGATAGCAAGTTGATAGATTTCCAGATTTCCTCAAAATGACTTCTAGTTTGCATAGGCATAAATAAGTTGATTCGCTTGACCGACACTGTGATGATACCTAAAGTGTTATTCGAGTCCAAGACCAAAGAGACCAAGAGATAAACATCTAACTGAGAAGGAGATAGCAAAAGGCTCAAATCTTGAGTCAAGGTTAATGAACTTGCACTCACAACTTAGAACAAGGAGAGAGCGCAGACAAAGATGATAAGATAACAAAGGACTCGGTCAATTGGACAAGTGTAACAACATCAGATTTCAAGATAGCGATAGGTTGGACTAACAATAGATTGCAGTTGCATGTGAACTAGCAAAAGCGTTATGACAATGCAAATTTTAGAATAGACAAAATGTAGTAGGATAGACCACTGAAAGACCAAGTTTCAACAAGTTTTTGAAACAAATTTGATAGAGTTTTGACAGAGTTCCGACAAAGTTTTGACAGATCTTTGACAGAGTTTTGGTAGAGTTTTGACAAAGTTTTGTCAGAGTTTCCGCAGAGTTTTAGACAAGACAAGATAGGCAAATATCCAAAGTTTATAGTTGTCCACATCATTTGATTATTGTTCTTGTTGTTGTTTCAGTAAACACTCATGCAAAACACATCATGGAAATTATTTGTAGTACCAAAATAGACACATCACAATCCTAGGATAGCCAAGGCAGTATCTGTTGAATCCCCACTTGAACCAAAGTTTAGCTACGCTTACTCTTAGCAGATAACCTAGAAGCTTGGAAGCACAAGCTCCTCCTTACATATGCACTCACTTCTCAGGAATAACAAGCTTTGAACCCCAAAGGAATTGCTTCCCAAAGGGCTGTTATCTCTACTACAAGCTATAAAAATGTGGGGCATCTTAGTCGGTCTCTGACCTTTCACGCCAACAGATAGAGGGTTTTTGGAAACTAGAACAACAGTTTGTAGTAAGGACATCCATTCAGATGGTTGTGATCAAGTCATTTTCCGAATAAAGGGGGCTCTCCCAATCCGTTCAAAGCAAGGCTTTCACCTTAATGATGTCAGGACTTTAACGCACCACTAGGGTACTGGAGGAGATTTTTGTTTCCATAATGAATTCACACCTGTCTATTGTGACATTAATCACAATAGCATTTTTTGTATACCGGTTTGGAAGGGCTTGGCTTTATCCTATTACCGGTTGGGCATCCACTCTCACCGGCTCTGCTAAAGCTCTCGGGAGGTAGCCACTCTAGAAGAATCACATGAATTTCTCTTACACCCAAGATCCATAAAGACGAGGGGAAAGGATACGTTCATGTAGTTCTTAGGATTACAATCTAAAAAACAATTCAATCACACAAGACAATGATTCATTTTAAGCACTAACTGAAGTGTTTTTTAACTACCAAAAATAGATATAAGAAGTTGTGAAACTACGCAAGGTCTTCGACAAATGTCCTGCAATAAACCCATTAGTAGTTTGTAATGCCTTTCTTCATTTCAACATCTTGTAATAAATGCGTTAGAATTTTTATGATGGCTTTTTCTTTATCTCAGCGTCCTGCAAACCACTGTTAGGCTGTAATAAATAAGATAATCAAAGAAAAACAAAGCCCAAAACTCATCAGCATTAAAAAAATCATAAAATCATAAATCTGATTGTATATTAAGAAAGTAGATAAAAAATAATGCACTTTCAAAAAAAATTGCACTCAAAAATGTTACTGTATGCGCCTGTACGAGGCTCTGGAAGTTGCAAAACGCAGGATTAGGCAGGTACAGTGATGAAAAATGGCAATTTCTGATAAATCTGTGACTAAAATCTAGAAACTAAGAAAAACCCATAAATCTTCAAACAATTCTACCCAAAATCAAAAAACATTGCACTCAATTTGGACCTAAAATGAGCAAGATATGATCGTTTAAAGTTAGACTGCAAATTTAAAAAGCTCAATGGTGAAGGCTAAAAAAAATTTTCAAGCCATGCTGACATCATCAACCTGCGAGTTTAAATTTGATGGTTTCATGGGTATCATAGAAGGTCATGAAGAATGATGGTTTGACAGCCGTCAAATTTAACATACTGAAAAAAATCTAATTTTTTGATTTTTTTTTTTGATTCTTTTTTTGGTTGTTTTTACAGAATTTTTTTAAAAATTTGTCTCGTTCTGCGTGCAAAAAAATCCAAAATCTACCTCAATTTCCGTGCAACAGGTTGTACGCCCTCTTTGGGCAAAATATTTTTGCCACAGATTCAACTTTTGACAAGTATAGGCATGTTTATAGTCATTTTCAACCAAAATGATGCTCTAGACGCAATGGTGCAGTCAGATCTGGCTCAAACTAAGAGCTTCAAAAACACTAAGAGAATAATAAATAGAAGATAGAAGAAATTTTTGAACTTGCTCCACGCTAAAACAATGATGAAATGCGTTGTTTTACCTGCAAAATAAGAGTACAAACATGATCCCAAGATTTTCAAAACTAATTCAAATGTGATGACATAAATAGATGTTCTACCCCACAGTGGGCACCAGAAATGTATGTGGTAAATTTGGCCTTGTTAATTGACCATACACTTCAACATAGTCCTTCTTCATCAGATACACACAAGACTGAATATGAGATTATTCATCTTGTCTGCCTATATGATTCGACCTATTGCCTTTTATCCAGGCAGGGTTTTTGAAATTTCTCTCAGAGCGAGAGTCTCACAACCATGGACCAATATAGGAGCGAAGGATTTATCATGATGAATGCAATACAATGCAATATTAATCTAAGAATTGAAAGATGTAAGATAATCTATGACATGATGATAAATGCAATTATTCTATAAATTGAAGCTGTTCTATTGCAAAATGATACTATTCTATATGAGACATGACAATAATTTAGTATTCTAACAATGCATATTTTCTTTAGCAATTTAGGAAGTAATTGGGGGGTCTTGAATGAAGAATGAGATTTCTTTTATAGACTCAGAGATGATCATAATAGAAATTTTCCTCTTTGAAATAAAACAGATAGAAAAGTCAGTTTAAAATAGAAAGCTTTATTCAAAAGAATACAATAAATTATTTTCTTTCTACTTTAACTGTTTTATTTGAATTAAATTGTTTTCTTTCTCTTTAAAGCATAATTAATTCAAAGATTCTATTACTGAATAAAAGAAAGATTTTTGATAGAATATCCATTTAATCAAATAAATATGACCTCATAATTGCTTTTTCTCAATTATCTAAATAATTAAATTCAATTATTGAAATGAGGATATTTATTTAATAATTAAATATTATTTAATTCCTTTTTTACGTGTCTCAGCTAAAGAGGGTGAATTTAATTTAATTAAAGTGCTAGGACTTTATTAATTAAATTAATTTGATCATAAGGTTTGTTTAGCCAATTGGTATTTAGGAATTAAATATGATGTATGATTAATGCAGATTTAGGATTTTTTACATTTGACAATTAGGTCAAGTAGAGTCAGTTAAAACTCAGAATTGCCTAGTACAATAGGAATTTAATGATTTAGAAGAATGACAAATGCAACAAAATTGGTTAGGGTCGCAAGATGCCAAATTTGGGGTGTTACATATCCTAGGACCCCTTATTATGGATTAGTACCGCTTAGGACACATTATGTATCAAAAGGTATCCTAAGGGATGGTAGGACCCATTAATGAGTCCTAACACCATGTTGGACCCCTTGAGGACCCATTAATGTGTCCTACAACCCCTTAGTAGATAGTAGGACCCCTCAAGATGCCTTATGTGTCATTTTAGTACCCATTAACAAGTGCTAAAATCATTTATAACTCATTCATGCATCCTATGACTCCTTTGCATGAATTAGGAACCATTATCTATCATAAGGGTTTGCAAGGGGTTGTAGGGCCCATTAATGAGTTCTAGGACCATTTAGGACCCCTTATGACCCATTAATGTCTCCAAGGACACCTGAGTACACATTAGGACACCTTAGAACCTAGTTTTTGGCAAGTTGTATATGTTTTCATTGATATCAACATTTATATGATGTTTTTGATGACTAATATGTTGCTTCAATGTTTAGTATGAAGATCAGATGGTGTTGATATATGTTATCAAGTTTGGATGACAAATATGCAGTTTTTTGAGTAATGCAAAATGTTGAGATGAATTATGATAGAAGATTACCAAATAATAGGAGTCACACAATCCATGGGATGTTGTACAGGTTGTCTACATACTTCATAATAATTTTGAGTTTTTAAAATGATAATTTGATCAAGCTATGATGTCACAGATGAAGACTGGTTATTTTGATGATTTCCAGTGTTACAGAGATCTGAGGGATGTTTGGAAAGCATGTAAAGATCTTGATGGTTGATTTTGGTGCTAAAGAATGTATTTTTATGCATTAGGTCTTTAGTGACCTAGGTATATATAAATATGGTGAATTAGGGGTTCTTTGGTGTGTGATATGTATGCACTAGTGTTTTTGAGATCCCAAAAGCATGTGTATGTTAGTAAAGAATTTTTTTCAGATGTAGTAGAGGTTGTGTTGCTTGCCTATGATGTGGCAGAAATAATTGGAGCAATGGATATGACTATATAGAAATGGAACTAACCAATTCCTAATAAGATGCTACTATATAGTTCATGTATTATTAGAATGCAGTTTGGAAAGTGTTTGTAAGTTAGTAAGACTTTGAATTGTAATTTTAAACCAAGTGTGACATCCTTAGGTTGGGTTCCCAAGAAAAAATTAGTAGTGAACTCTATGTAGTGTTCCTGAATGAATGTGCATTTTGCATATTGTAATAAACTATACTTCTAACAAGGTATCATTATTACTGTGGGCATCATCCTCATCATGGTTTTCAATATCATTTTTGGTTCCACGATAAAAATATTTGTGTTTTGGTTTTGATATTTTCTGATTTATGCTTACATACTTTTCTTTTGGAAATTAGTAATAATAGTTTATGTGATCGGGGGTTTCATTCTTAAAGGATTTTAGAGTTTTGAAGTTTCAGTATTTTTGTAGCAATTTATTTACCCACACCCTCTAAGTTTCTTGATGCCTACTTACCACACAATTATGTATCATGAGATTCCCTAAGGGGTCGTAGAACTCATTGATGAGTCATAGGACTAATTAGGACATGTTAGGACCCATTAATGTTACCTAGGATCCCTTATTACACATTGGTATCCCTTAGGACCCATTATGTATTATAAGGTTTCCTAAGGGGTCCTTAGGGATCGTAAGACCCATTAATGAGTCCTAGAACAATTTATGACCCCTTAGGATCTATTAATGGGTCGTATAACTACTTTAGACCCCTTTGGACCCCCTACTATGCATTTGTTTCCCTTATGACCCATTATGTATCCTAAGGGGTCATAAGACCCACTAATGAGTGCTAGGACCATTTAGGACCCCTTAAAACCCATTAATGTGTCTTAGGACCCTTGAGTATGCATTAGGGTCCCATACAACCCTTTATGTATCATAAGGGGTCCTAAGTGCTCCCTAGGGGTCATAGGACCTATTAACAAGTCCTAGAACCATTTTGGACCCTTTAGTACCCATTAATGGGTCATACAACCCCTCGGGATCCATTATGTCATTTTGGACAAAAAAATGCCTTGCTTTAGATTGTGATCGTGTTCCTCTTCTAGCCAAACAAGCTTGTAGGTAGGACCATTAGCGGGTCATAGGACCCATTAGGATCCCTTGGGAGCCAATAATGTGTCCTACAAGAATCAATGTTTCCTAAGTGGTCATAAGGGTTCCTAATTAGTTTTAAATGGTTCTCGGACCCCTTATGACCCCTTAGAACCCATTAGGACCCATTATCTATCCTAAGCATTCCTAAGGGGTTGTGGGACTCATTAATGACTCCTTAGGACCCACTAATATTTTATAGGACTCCTTTGTATACACTAGGACCCCTTAGGATCCATTATGTATCATAAGGGTCCTAAGGGGTCCTTTGGGGTTTTAGGAGCCATTAACAAGTAATATAACTATTTAGGACCCCTTATGACTCATTAATAGGTCCTAGAACCCTTTTATACCCCTTAGGACCCATTAGAATGCATTACGACCCTTTGTGACACATTATGTATCATAAGGTCTCCTAAGGGGTCGTAGGACCTATTGATGAGTGCTAGGATCATTTTGGGCCTATTAGAACTCATTAATGTGTCCTAGGACCGTTTAGTACATATTAGGACACCTTAGGACCCATTATGTTGTTAGTTCTTAGCTCAACTTACTAAGAGGTCAGGGGTGAATTAGTAGTCTACCAATTAATTCAACTTTTCATCCTCTTAAACTGAAACCAACATTCACAAGATTAACCGTAATCACAACAAATGAAAATCATAAAGATACATGTTCATCCACAAAGTTTGTAAAAAAAAATTGTCTCATGGAAAACCTAATAGGGGTAAAAGCACGATGGGAATTAGTACCCACAAAATAATGTACTTTTCTGAAGTATGCCCTATGAGGATCTTAACCCTATTAGGAGTTTACAAAAACACTATTAGGTGCTACCCAATTACAAGATTTTCCTTAGGGCTACTAGTATATTTACCCTATTAAGAGTACCCTTTTTAGAGTACTTTGAACACTTGAAAATGTGTCACCTTGTTAGAGGATTTACAACTAAGATCTATTAAGATCTACCCTATTAAGTGATTTAACCTGCTACAACTGTTAGGGAACAACAGAAACAATGATATGTAGAATATAACTACCTCTACTTGATTAGATCCACTAAAGTACACAATATCTTCTGAACACACTTAACTCTTCCCTGGCTTGATCAGAACTTGCACTTTTCACCACATTTGTCCAACACATGATCAACACACTTAACTTTCAAATTAATTGATTATATACTGAAGTTTTAGGTCTACCACCTTAATAAAGCCCTAAATTAGAATTTCAAACATCCCACTCAGATCCAATGTGCCAAAAAAAAAATTAAATGTAGAAAACATATTTCCAAGACCGCATCGGCCAATACAACAATTTACATAAAATATTGTGTGAAGGAGTCAAAAACATTTTTTACCAAACACAAGCTTCCTCTAGAATCTTCTCCACATGCTAGAATCAAAAAATCTGATGCCAGATCATCACCTTCAATTATCAAGACACATCACCAGATCATGAATACGTCAACTGATTCCAACACAACCTCAACACTAATCACTGATCAAATATTTATCATATGTTTCTCAAGAACTCAACACTTTAACCGATTAACAACTTTATCTTTTCTCACTAGTCACCTATCCTACACACTAGTGACTCAAATTAGTTGTGATTACAACTGTGCCATCTAAAAAATCTTGACCACCATATCATGTAGCTGCACCACAAGGTACAATAAAGATTTGACAAGAAATTAAAATCATCTATCACATGTCATTAATTGTTCTAGCAATTGCACTGTTATACTTCAACCGATCACAAATTTCATGTAAGATCACTTCAGCTATAACAGTCATCATTAAATATGTAGAGACATGTCTAAGTATCCCATAAAGATACCACTGACTAAAATTCATTGTAACCCTTTGTTCAAAACAATTATGTTTGGAAACACATTAAGAACACAAATTGAATAGTTGACCTCAATGACAACATAATAATTGATCAACATGTAATCAAATCTACATCATGAAATCTCAAAAACTCACTTACCATCACTGCATCAAATATGCCAACAATAACCTCCATTTCAATCAATGGAAGCACTCTCTTCTTTAGTCCAACATGATAAATTAAATATATATAAAAAAATTCCACTTCTTCCTTTCTCCAATTTTGCAACACTCACCCTTTCCATAAAATTCTCTGATATGCACTTCCCTTCTGCAACTCTAAACACATTCTCCTCCTTTGACAAAAATGGCAAAGATTCCAAACACAATTGATATCTTCTCTATTATAGCTGAATAACCAAAACAAAGTAGTACATAGACTGTCACCCGTAAGGAGTAGCCATGAAACATCAATCTAGACATAAAGATATTCAATGGATAGACTTGGATTGATTCAACTACATCTTATTTTAACTCAAATAAGATAGTGGAATGACTGCCAACCTAGCTCTTATATACTCAAATGCATCCTAAGGAAATTGTTTAGTGAAAATATCAGCAACATTCTCCCTACTTGACACATACTGCAACCTTGCTAGATTTTTGTATACCTATTCTATAAGATAATAATATTTTATAGCTATATGCTTCATCTTATAATGCATCACCAGGTTGTTTGAAATGTTAATAGCACTTTTATCGTCATAATAGATAACCACTGGTTATTTTGTGGTGTAAGAGCACCTAGTAAAAAGGTATATTGGGAGTTCATATACAATTAAATGTGTCATTTAATTCATATTTCATTTGTAAATTTATTTTGAGCCCATTTGAAACAATTTGTAAAGCTTTGAAAGCAAAAGATGTAAAAGTGTCCCAAGAAGTCCTAATTATGGGCCTAATTGGTCAAATAGGTCAAATGATGCAAATACACCCTACGATGCGTAAAAATATGGTAAAAAATAATTAATAATCTATTTGAACATGTTTAGAGAGATTTGACAAAGTTATAAGGTCATTTGGTTGAAATTGTAAAAATTGTTCCAAAAGTTGTAAAATGCAACTTTGTAAAAGTTACAAAAAGGTGCAACAAAATGTTTTTGAGGGTAATTAATTGGTCTAAATGGTGGTTAATTTATTTATAACTATCAAGATAATTATAAAAGGCATTTATTTTTGAAATTCAAGGTGGTGGACAAGTTGAAGGAAGTTTGAACAAGGGTTTTGTCTTTTACACCTCTACTGGTCACCGTGATTCTCGCAGGTTGGTGGACATTCAAGTCTTCATCTTTCATTTAGAAAGAATATAGTTTATTTGGTCATGGTGGAAGAATTTAAAGAGAAAATAAACCATCAATAAAAAAATTTAATGTATTTTAGTTGAGGTTTCAATGAATACTTTGTAGTTTTTGGTCAAACGTGTTGACAGTAATCTATTTGCAATCATGTTATTAGGTTGTTCATGATAAAAAAATTTGTATGAAAATGGATTTACATAATTATCTAATTGATTTTATTATGTATTAGGATGAGTTAACTTTATTCTATATTATATTTTAGCACTTTTGTTGACGTATGGAAAGAGATCCATATGATTTTCAAAAAATTGTCATGAACTCTCTGTTATAATGTCAGTTGCAAGGGTTTGATTGTATCTCAAGTTTTACCCAATGAAAAATTGTGTTTATTGATTGATTTAAAAGTATAATCAAAGAAATTTAATTTTAATTTGATTTATCATTGAATGGTTGTGTAGTGTTGAATTAAATGGATTCCCTAGCAGCATAAAGATGGATTTTCTAAGTTTCATGTTGACAGAAACATGGGTCTTTGTCCTAGGGCCATAACGTCTTAATTAACCATTTGATTGGGATCTTATTTTTATATTTTTTAAAATACCTAGTCGTAAACAACTCCACATAAGTAATTTTAAGGTTGAGGCCTACAAAAATAGTTATGAGTAACACAATTTAGGGTATTAAAACTCTAGTCAATGACAATCACAGTCATAGCAGATTGTAGTTACATTATTTGGTCCTTGTCCAAAGGATGAACAATTATGTGAAAAACATTTATCCATGCTTCAATATACTATTTAAATTATTTGTATGTTCCTTACTTGATTATTTAATTTTCTGGTTGAATCAATGAGTAAAGGACATGAATCAATACTAATCTTCTTGAAGACAGTGATTGTTTCATATGAGATTGTTTTGACCTTGAAACATAAAAGAAGTTATTATTTTCTTGGATTATATGTATACATGAACAATTATTGTGTTGGCATATTTATTTTAAGATTTTTTTTTGGGTATGAATGGTAATATTGAGGAAAAGAAATTGATTTGAGGATAATAAACTTTCTATATGCAGTGAAAGACAATGTTGTGTCTTAAAGTACAAAGTCATGTATGTTTATTTTAGAAGGGATAAATGTTGAACAAACATTTTTTAAGGATTAGGGTGAATGTTTTATGTTCCATATGATTGTCGCCTAAGTCTTTGTATTGATTCCTAAGTTGTAAACATGGTTTTGAACCACATGAAGGGACAATGTTATGAGATAAGATGATGATCATAATTGAATTAAAGATGATGTTTGAAGTTGAACAAATGTAATGCTTGAATCTAAAGATTGATTAAACTAGGTTAAGAAGTTATTTTGATGGTGAGTTTGGTATAAATATCGAAGGGTTATTGAATGGGTATTTGTATTGGAGGATTTTAGGTGTTGAAGAATACTTTGATAGAGAAACCTATCACATATGTTATGGCTCAATTATTTCATGATTTTGAAATGTTATTTGCCTCTAACAAGTTGTTCATCACAGTGAAAATATAATGGATCATTAGTATACTATGGATTTGATTGGACTTATATGTCCCTTTGCACCAATTGGTGTCATAGCTTGAAGCTCTTGAGTATGTGAGAGGCAGAAGCTCACACAAGGACCGAACCCATGAAAGTTTGTTTATTTGATTCTTGATGATAGAGTTGTGGTTGAAGGTGGTTGTCCACTAGCAACAAGTAGACAAACATTAATGTCTATCATAGGGCCATATGATATGGTCCAAGGGATGAAGGAATAGGTTCATGGTGTCCAAAATTTCTCAAGATAGAGGCATAGAGGAGATCTCTTGGGTGAGGCAAGAGAGTTGTTTTAGCAACACTAGAGGGTGGACAAGAGTTTGGAGCAGCACCATGAAAGACATCCAAATGAACTCCATTAAAGGGAGTCAAGAGACATTGATTGAAGGAAGATGTAGTAGAGGCATCAAGAGGATGAAAAGTTGGAAATAATATTGAATAGGCACAAAGAGGTAAACATGAAAGGAAAATATGAATGAAGTCAAAGGTGATTTTTAGTCTGAATTATTTTTTGCATATTTTGGCACACATTTCCAAGAGACTTGGAAAGATTTAAAGGCCGATAGTATGGTGCAGGAGCACCTAGCACAAAGGTGGACTCAGAGGTAATATACCATGAAATATGTAATTTAATTCAAATTTTCATTTGTAAAGTTATTTTGAGTCTATTTGGAACAATTTGTAAGGCTTTGAAAGCCAAATATGTAAAAGTGTCCTGAGAAGTCCTATTTATGAGTCTAATTGGTCAAATAAGTAAAGTGATGAAAATACATCGTTAGATGGGTAAAAATGTGGTAAAAGGTAATTAATAATCCATTTAAAGGTATTTTAGAGATATTTGACAAATTTATAATGTCATTTGGTTCAAATTGTAAAAATTGCTCCAAAATTTGTAAAATGCAACTTTGTAAAAGTTGCAAAGAGATGCAACAAAATGTTGTTAAGAGTAATTAATTTTTATAAAGAGTGTTTATTTGGTTTATAATTAGAAATATCATTATAAAAGGCATTTATTTGTCAAATAAAAGGTGTTGGACAAGTTGGAGGAAGTTTGAACAAGGGTTTTGTCTTTTACACCTCTAACTATCACTGTGACTCCTGCAGGTTGGTGGACAATCAAGTGTTCATCTTTAATTTGGGAATAATATAGTTCACTTGGTGATGGTGGAAGGATTTAAAGGGAGAATAAAAACTGTAAAGACAATTTTATAATGTATTTTAGTTGAGGTTTCAATGAATACTTTACAAATATTTATCAAACTAGTTGACAATAATGTATTTGCAATGATGTTAGTAGGTTGTTCATGAACATTTTTTTGTATACCAATGGATTAAAATCAGTCTCTAATTTATTGGATTATGTATTAGGATGAGTTAAATTTCTTCTAGATTATATTTGAATATTTATCATGATGTATGGAAAGAGATCCATGTGATTTTCTGAAAAATCTCATGAACTCTCTGTTATAAAGTTAGTTGCAAGGGTTGGATTATATCTCATGTTTTACCCAGTGAAAAATTGTGGTTCTTGATTAATTTGATTTGGAATTGAATGGTTTTATATTGTTTAAGTGAATGGATTCCCTAGTAACATAAAGACATATTTTCTAAGTTTTGTGTTGACAGAAAAAAGCGGTCTCTTTCCTAGGGCCATTATATTTTAATAAACTGTTTGATTGGTCTCTTATTTTGATATTTTTTAAAGGACCTAGGTTTGAACAACTCCACTGGAGTGATGTTAATTTTGAGGTCTACAAAAAAATTTATGATTAACAGAATTTAGGGTGTCAAAAATGTCAATGACAGTCACAATCATAGTAGATTATAGTTACATGATTTGGTCGTTTCCCAAAGGATAAATAGTGATGAGAAACAAGTTTATACATACTTCAATATAATAGTAAAAGTATGTGTATGTTCCTACATTTTATTGGTTAAATGTGTGGTTGAATCAATGAGTAAAGGATAGGAATCAGTACTAATCTTGTTGAAGACAATGATTGTTTCATATGAGATTGTTGTGCCCTTGAAACATAAAATAAGTTATTATTTTCTTGGATGATATATACACATGAACCATTATTGTGTTGGCATATTCATTTTAAGATTTCTTGTTTGGGTATGGATGGTAACATTGAGAACAATAAACTAATTTGTGGACAATAAGCTTTATATATGTAGTGATAGCCGATGTTGTGTCTTAAAGTACAAAGACATGTATGTTTATTTTAGAAGGGATGTGTTAGGGATTTTTCTTGTAAGTTCTTGAAACAGTGTGAATGGTTTCTCTTAATACTTCTATTTTAACTTATGCAAAATAAATCCTAATTTCTAAGGACTATTTCCTCCTTTGACTTTGAGACCCACAGGCTCAGGTGAGTGTACCATCAAATGGTTACTGATTTTTAGTATCTATTATAATAGATTAGGCCTCTTACTAGATTGCTAATTGCCTTTTACTCTATCAATAGATAGAAAACTATGGAAATTACTATAACTAATATGATATAGAGATTAATAAGACAAACTATTATCTTAACAATAGAAAACAGTAATATGATAAGGATTCTCATCCTTCTTTCTTTTGTAGTTCTCTGAACATAGGAGGGTTAACCTAATGAATCTCTCTTGAGGGAATCAACAAACTAAATTGTATTCTTTGATACAATTACTTAAACTTATATGTACTTATGACTGAAATGTAAATGATTTATTTTTTTTTAATATTGGATGATGATTAAATATTTTTACAAACCCTAACCAGTGCCTAATCCTTGGGAAAAGAGTAAAACATCAAATGTAAATTCACAATAATTGATTAATGTAAATACATGCAATTTGGGTAGAATGCCTTATAGACTACCTTTCACTCTAATACCCATATTATAATATCCTAATACTAATTCTTATCTCTCTAGGATCACTTGTAAGAATTACTCCTTCCTTGAAAGAACTCACAAGCAACTGCACAATTACCTTGTAATTGGTATATCTAAACTTCCTCAATATAAACATACAAGAGCTAGAACATAGATATAAAGAGACAACCAAAAGATATAGGAAAGAAACTGCAATGTATTTTATTAATATGATTACTACTTCAAATACATTCAAAAGACCATATGCACAAAACTCAGACCAAATTAAGTAGTCTGGCTTGCAATTATATTTCACCTCTCATCTCATCACCTCTTACAAAATGATACAAATTCTCTATATATAGTCCAAACCATCTTGGAATCAATCAAAATTAAGGATGAAACAAGCTTCAAATGGTTTAAGACCTAACCCTAAAAACTTAGAAGAAGACAAAAGACAAGAAGACACCAAGCGATAGAAGGACAAAATAGGAATACAAGAAAATAAAATCTTTGAAATCTTCTCCTAGCTGGCACCTTTGTTTGAATATGTTTTTGATAGCCTCCAATAGTTGATGGGAGAGTTAGTGAATTCCATTATAGGATAACATACACTAATATTTTAGATGACTAATCTCGTTGTGCTCAATGATTAGGTTCCAGGTGTCCTTCTATTCTTCATCCATGATGTCAAGGGCAGTTGTGGCCAACATATTTTTCTTAGGCTTTGTAAGAACATCCCATGCTACTACATCTTCCTCTGCATGACAATTAAAGCTTTGAACACTTTCAAGTTGTGCCTTCTGCCTCTCCCATCTAGCATATGTTATTCTCTTGACATGTTTTATAAATTTATTCAAATCTCTCTCAGCCTTAAATGCCTCATCCAAGGTTTTATTAAACCTCTCCAAATATAATTCCTTTGTGTCAAAAATAATTTCTTCTTTACTAGGCAGTAATGAATCAAATTCATTTCTCCAAATCTCTCATCCTTTTATCTTATTGTCCTCTGACCAGATTGAAGGAAAACAATTATCATAATCAGACCCAAACATATTCAACCTGGTCTCTATCTAATTTTTCTTTCCTTTGAAAAAGGACAAGGTCACCCAAATATGAATTATTTCATCTCCAACTTGAGTGACAATCTCTTGTAAATATTCCCTTAGTGGCTGCAAGGATGCTAACATTTCAAATAAATTGGTCCTGACTGACCAAGTCCCTAAATAGGGGTTCAAAGTAGACACAAAACTTGTTACCTTAGCTTGTAGGCCAGGAAACTTACGATAGGCCTCATGCACTAAGTCAGCCTTATCCTTTAGGATGTTAATCCAATGCTACAAAATATTTAGAAAGGCTTCTAAATCCATACTATTCTTCTCTAAATCTATTTTCATTATTTCCCTCTGAGTATCTTATGTATCCTTTGTCTGCACAAGCGCATCTTCTGCCTATTTAGGTTCAACATGAACCACCTCTAGGATATCTTGAAGCTTCTATGTTAGATATTCAATTATATTCTCCATGGCATTGATATTTATTAGAACCAACTATCTATCCTTTGCAATAAGGCTTATTTCATCAAACAACTTCTGATACCTATTGGACATTTGAACTGCCTTTTCTTCACTCAAATGAAAAAGTGGGTTAAGGCATGAGAAATATCTAGGTCCCCTATATTAGGCACAAACTAGATTATTTTATCGCCCTCCATCTTCTTTTGCACATTTATTAATGATGGTTTTAAATTCTTGGGAGCTAGAGCCCACATAGCTAGGGTTTGAGATTGTGCATTGTAGCCACATCTTTTTATCATTTCCCCTACCTGTGTCTCTATTGAGAACTTAATGTATGGCTTCCTTCTGATTTGATCAATGATAAAGGTTGAATCCAAGTCTCATCCCTCTACCAATAACTCTTCTTATTGAATAAAATTATATACTAGTAGTAAATTTTTCATAGGAATTCTAGATTGTAAACCATATACAAGTTAAAAAGGTGACTTACCTATTTCTTTCTTCATTGTGATTCTATCAGCCCATAGAGAAAGTTTTAACTTTGTGTGCCAAGCTCTTTTATTCTTTTCAAGGGTTTTCCTCAAAAAATTTAGGATGCTTTTATTACTAGATTTTTCTTGGCCATTTTCTTGAGGATGATATGGGGAAGAATAAGACATCATAATCCCATATTCATTATAGAATTATTTGATTTCATCTTATCTAAAAAACATAAATTTATCCATCACTAACTTTGCAGGAACACCATATCTAGTTAGAATGTTTTCTAATAGAAAATCAGTGACCACTTTGTTGGTTTCTTTCTTTGTGGGAATTGCTTTTATCCAATTTGTAAAATAATCAGTAGAAACAACTATCCAACTATGTCCTCCATTGGATTTCTTTGATAAATATTTAATAATGTCAATGCCCCACATGGGAAAAGGTGCTTGAGCACTTACATGGTTCAATAATAGGGAACATGAGAATTTCAACTTATTTTAAAACCTTTGGCAAGGTTCATATTTTTTTACAAATGCATGAGTATCCTTGAATAAGCTAGGCCAATAATATCTAGCCCTCAAGATTTTATGGGTAGTGGTCTTATCAAAAAAATTTCCTCCACATACTCCACCATGTATTTGAATTAATACCTTCTTAGCTTGGATCTAATCTAGACATAGTAATAGCACACCATTTCTATATTTCCAATATAAATATCCTTGAACTAGAGTGTACTTTTGAGCTTGTAATTTGAGATTCCTCTTCTGATTGTCTGTCATAACTTCAGGACACTTGGAATTCATAAGATAATAAATGATGTCAACATAGAAAGATTGTCTTTCAATAATTTTTATTTTTGAATCCTATATCACTATGTTATTCACTTGTACCGAGTCTAAGTTTTCTTCTGTCATAAGTTTTTCTAGACCTTGTCCTCTCACCAATTTAGTAATATGGATTTCTAAGTTAAACTCTTGAATTCTATTGATCCATTTACACCTCTTACCAGTTACTTCTGATTGAGTAAGGATGTCTTTTACTGCTGAATGAGGTACATATGCTAATACATTGGCACAAACCAGGTACGGTCTGAATGATTTCACAGCTTTCACCAAAGCATATGCCTGCTTCTCCATCATTTCATATTTTAGCTCTACATCTTGAACAGATTTACTAAAGAATGCAATAGGGTTCTCAAATCCCTCCTCATCTTTCTGAAGTAAAACAACAACAATAGTGTGAAAGGTGTAACACCCCAAAATTGGCATCTTGCAACCCTAACCAATTTTTTTGCATTTTTTATTCTTCTGAATCATCAAAGTCCTATTGTACTAAGCAATTCTGAGTTTTGACTGACTCTACTCGACCTAAGTGTCAAATGAAGAAAATCCTAAATCTACATTAATCATACATTATATTTAATTCCTAAATATCTATTGGCTAAACAAACCATATGATTAAATTAATTTAATTATAAAGTCCTAGAACTTTAATTAAATTAAATTTACCCCTTTTAGCTAAAACACATAAAAAGGAATTAAATAATATTTAATTATTAAATAAATATCCTCATTTCAATAATTGAATTTAATTATTCAAATAATTGAGAAAAACATATTTATGAGGTCATACTTTATTTATTTAATTAAATATTCTCTCAAAAACCTTCTCTTCAGTTCAGAAATAGAAGTTTTGAAATAACCGTGCTTTAAAGAGAAAGAAAATAGTTAAAATCATAAATAAAATAGTTAAAATCACAGAAAGAAAATGGTTAAAGCAAAGGGAAAACAATTTATTGTATTCTTTTAAAGAAAGCGTTCTAATCTAAACTAGCTTTTCTATCTATTTTATTTCAAAAGAGGAAACTTTCTATTCTGAACAGTCTCCCAGTCTATAAAAGAACTCTCATTCTTCATTCAAAACCATTCCTGAATTTCTAGTCATATGCATTGTTAGAATACTGAATTGTTGCTACATTCTTAGTTCATAATCTCATATAGAATAATCTCATTTTTCAATAGATTAATTTAAATTTCTAGAATAATTTCATTGAAATCATGGCATAGTTTTAATCTCATTTTCAGTTTAAATGGATCATTTAGATTAATCTTGCATGTTTTATTTCTAGAGTAATCATTGCATTGCATTCATGGAAGCATAAATCCTTCATTCTAGATTGGTCTATGGTTGTGAGACTCTCATTCTGAGAACTATTTTGAAACCCTGTCTAGATAGAAGGCAATAGATTGAATCATACAGATAGGAAAGATGAATAATCTCATATTCATTTTTGTGTGTATCTGATGAATAAGGACTATGTTGAAGTGTATGGTTGATTGACAAGGCCAAATTTACCACATACATTTCTAAAGCCCACTATCAGGCCTGAGGTAATCAGTTATGGCCGCATTTCATTAAACTTATTTTCATTTTTATGCATTTTGTCCGTACTTCCGTACTTCTCTATTTTAATGTCACGCAAACTTTTGGAGCATCTCGCGCAAACTTTCTAGTTCTTCACGGGGCCTTCTGCACTTCTTTGTGCGGTCTATACTGAATCATCATGCAAAATTCCACACCAGAGCTTTTATTTTATATTTCTTGTCTCAGTTTTCTAACCATCTATTGTTTCTTGACATCTGTGTTTCTTTGATTTTATCTTTTGGAATAGCTTAACAGTGGTTTGCAGGACGCTAAGATAAAGAAAGCAATCATAAAATTCTAACATGTTTATTGCAGGACATTGAAATAAATAAAATCATTACAAACTAGTAATGTGTTTATTGCAGGATGTTTGTCAAAGACCTTGCATGTTTTCACAAATTCTCATGTCTATTTTTACTAGTTAGAACATACTTCGGTTGGTGCTTAAAATGAATCATTGTCTTGCATGATTGAAGTGTTTTCTAGATTGTAATTCCAAGAACTACATGAATGTATCCTCTCCCCTCACCTTTATGGATCTTGGGTCTAAGATAAATTCATGCGATTATTCTAGAGTGGCTACCTCCCAAGAGCTTTAGCAGAGCTGGTGAGAGTGGATGCCCAACCGGTAATAGGCTAAAGCCAAGCCCTTCCAAACTGGTATACAAAAAATGCTATTGTGATTAATGTCACAATAGATAGGTGTGAATTCATTGTGGCAACTAAAATCTCCTCCAGTACCCTAGTGGTGAGTTAAAGTCCTAACATCATTAAGGTGAAAGCCTTTATTTGAAAGGATTGGGAGAGCCCCCTTAATTGGGAAAATGACTTGATCACAACCACCTAAACGGATGTCCTTACTACAAACTATTGTTCTAGTTTCCAAAAACCCTTTATCTATTGGCGCAGAAGCTTAGAGACTGACTAAGATGCCCCACACTCTTACGGCTCTTAGTAGAGACAACATCCCTTTGGGAAGCAATTCTTTTGGGGTTCGAAGCTTGGTGTGCCTAAGAAGTGAGTGCACATGTAAGGAGGAGCCTGTGCCTCCAAGATTCTAAGTTGTCAGTTAAGAGTAGGCATACCTGAACTTCAGTTCAAGTGGGGATTTAACAAATACTATCCTGGCTATCCTAGGATTGTGATGTTTCTGTTCTGGTACTACAAACATTATATTTAATGTGTTTTTTGTAGGTGTATCATTTGCACAATCAAAATGATCGTCAAAACACACAAAATGTCAAAATTGAACATGTCCAAAACAATCTATAACTCAAACTATCTGTCAGAAAACAACATGGTTTTATCTCAAGAAATGCAATCTGGTCTTAACTATCTAATTCATTAGCCTTTCATTTGTAAAAAAAGCATAGTTCCGCATGACATTCTACCAATCTTCACACCATTATCTGAGAATCTTCACGCGACACACTAGCAATCATCGCATGATATTTCACAATCTTGCTGTCATTCTATTCACATCTTTTTCACTAGTGTGGCATTATTCTTCAAGCGGGACTGCATAGTTTCGCACGCGTTTGTGAGAATCTTCATGCGAGAATGCACTTTTTTTGTGCGAGTCTGAAGCTTTTTTTCAAAACAGCAAGCTAATTCCCATTTATCAAGCATACTTCTATCAAATCTGGTCTCTGATCTGGGTCTATTTATCTGCCTTCTATCTTCACATAGTCAAAACTCAGTCAAAAACTTGGTTTCTTGGGTTGAGGATTACATAATTCTTGCTTAAAATGGTCTTGTTTTATATCTTTTGGTCTATTTCTACTGTTTCATCATGCCTTGTGTCACAATAGTCATCTCTTGGCTATTCTAGCCTCATCTCCAATGATTTGCACCAAGGATACTTCACCCTTTGGCACTTTCTATGCATTTACTTTGAGACAGTTTCAAGTTTGGTCCTCATTCACA
This sequence comes from Thuja plicata, assembly GCA_018584345.1. Lineage (NCBI taxonomy): Eukaryota > Viridiplantae > Streptophyta > Pinopsida > Cupressales > Cupressaceae > Thuja > Thuja plicata. The sequence goes on from MU224896.1 coordinate 1,235,402, forward strand.
TTCCTTCTTCAAACTTTGTCTATGATTGTCACAACTCAAAGTGGCAAAACATTTCCTTCAATCAGTCAAGATGAATATGTGCTTTCCACACCATTAATGACTACATCTAGTGAGGAATCATCTCAATCTCCCTCTCTGGTACTTTGACCTTACATTAAACGGTCATTTCCACTGAATTTTAGTCAGGTTCAAAACCCTTTGTTCCAAGAGGACCCAAATTCTAAGAACATTCAATCTTCTCATACTAAATCTTTACATATTGAACACTTGCATTCTAGCAAAATAACAGATCATAGTCAACTGGGTGGACACAGTTTCAACCAAACTGAAAACCCTCCTCTTCAAGAAGAGAAGGAGATAACCCAAGGGGATATCTTAGATGCTCACAATAATAAAAACTTCATGAGAATGATGGAAGTCATAATGAAAGAAGAGAAGGAGAAATACCTTCTCAAATTGGCTATTCAAGGGGACCAAATTACCCTCCGATTACAAGATAGAGACACTTGTTGAGAAAGAGCAAGAAACTGAAAACTCCCACTCACAAAAGAAAATGCAAGGAATGCAAGAACAACTCCTTCAACTCATGAAGGAGAAATACAAACCTACTAAAAAATTCATGTTAGAAAGCATATGTCCTTTCCCATTTGATAAGAGTCTATGCATGCCTCCTTTTCCAAAAGTAGTTGAACTTCCCAAATATGACAAATACTTGGGTACATCTGAACCCCAAGATCATTTGAGGGAGTTTGGTGCCCTCTCTATGGAGTTTATACATGACACAAATTATCTCATGCGTCTCTTCCCACTTAGTTTGGGAGGGTCAGCTATGGAGTGGTTCTCTAGACTACCAACTGGCATCAAAACTTTTGGCAAAATTGCCAATTTATTTCTACAACACTATTCTCACAACATCCAACATCTGGTTCATATACGAGATCTTTGCAACTTGAAACAAAATCATGGGGAATCCTTTTTGGCATTTCTCCAAAGATGGAGACAACTTTATACATGATATTCACACAAGATACTCAAACTTGAAAAGTTGGACATCTTCCTCAACAATCTTCTCCCCAACTTTGGATATCAAGTATAGCTGCAAGGTCCTCTAACCTTTAATGACATGAGTAAGAAAGATGTGAGAATCGAGACATTTATGATCAATAAAGGAGAATTGACCTTACACAAGGAAAATAAACAATGGTCTTCCTCCTCAAGCAAAGATAAACCCAAATTTCCCAACAAGAACAAAAATGTTGTGAATGATGGAGTTGTAGACAATATGACTCCCAAGCCTTTCAAGTTTGCCTTAAATCTCACTACCACAATGCAAGTAGCCAAAGCCACTGAAAAGGCTGTGACAGATTCCAAACCGAGTACTTCACACTTTTCTGGATCTAAACCTTGGGCTCCTAGACCCAAGCATGAGTTCACTCCTTTAGGAGAACCTCTTGATGTGGTTTACAAGACTCTCTTGGACAACCATTTACTCACTCCACTGGATAATTCATGACCTTACGATCCTCAACCAAGACCCTCTTGGTGGAATGAATCCACTTATTGTGATTTTCGCCAAAACAAAGGTCATAAAATGGCTACTTGTCTTAAATTGCAGCATAAAATCTATGATCTCATTGATAGTGAGGTTAATGCTATGGGAGGTCACAACAAGAAATATGATCACCAAACTTTCAAAGACCAATTTCCTCCTCATGGAAAAGGTGAATCATCTAAAGGCAAAAACACTGATGCCAAGGTCAACTATACATACACCAATAATGACAATGTCATTAATATGGTTGAACCTGTTGGTACTAAATACTGTAACATCATCATTCTCAAGGGAAGGGAAGATACTCCCAAGCCCAAAACAAATTTCCTCTTGCGAGGGTCTATGCCTTAGTCTTTCGAACAAGAAAAGTCTCAGGTCAGTGCTAATGTTGTTACTCGATCTCACACTAAGATCATCCTCAAAGGACCTTAGCCTTCTATGTCTACATCAACTCAACCTTCAGAGAAAGATAATGTTGGCTCTGCCAATAAGAATCCAAAATTGGGTTCCTCATCTAATGCTGCCAATTACAACATTCTTGATCAATTGCAACATACTAATGCCCAAATCACTATTTTTGAGTTGTTAAAAATCTTCCCTGCTCACAGGGAAATCCTAGACAAAGCCCTCACCGAGGCAAATGTCCCAAAAGATCTTAATCTTGACTAGTTTCAATCCATGGTAGGTCACTTGACCTCCTCCCATTACTTATCTTTCTCTGAGGAAGATGACCATTCTTTGAGTCACCCGCATAATAACCCTCTACACATTGAAGTCATAATTGGTCCAAAGCATGTTCGCCGTGTTCTCATAGATACCAATGTTGGCCTCAATATTTGCTCTGCTAGCTTCCTTACTAAGTTAGGCTATGGTGAAGACTACATTGATGTCTACAAAAAGATTACTATTAAAGCATATGATGAAGAAGAACATAAATCTATGGGGCTAGTTGTGTTGCCAATCAGAGTTGGCCCTGTTGAATGAGATGTTACCTATCAAGTGCTTGACATTCCTTTGGCATACAATATTCTATTAGGCAGGACATGGATCCATGAAATGTAGGTTGTCCCTTCAATGTACCATCAATGCATTAAGTTCCCATTCCAAGGATCTAAAGTGACTATACCCACTAATACACGCTATGATTGCAACGCCCTCACAAAATTTGCTGACATCTTTATGCCTACCAATAGAGAATCTATTGACCTCCTTGAGACTAAATTAAAAGAAATGGAAAAGAGTTTAACACTCAAAGAAAATGACATGGGAGGATATTAGATTGAACCTGTGCTATCTGTTACATCTTTGCCTTTGTCTCCACATTCTTTTGGGAGACCTTCTAAGAGCACAAAACATTCTATGGTTCCTCCTCCAACAAAATATGGTGGTACCTTTGTACAAGCCATGTTACCATTAGAAGAAGCTGAAAACAGAGCTATCAAAGCCTAGATCTATAAAGGAGAAGATAATTCTGAACAAACTACTCCACCTTATGACATAAAACCTGAGCAGTATGGAAAAGGTCATCTATTATGCAATGTTTTGGCTACAAAGGAAATGGTCCTATAGGTGCAAATCATAAGGTATTGATTGCACCTCTTGAAGCTATTGGTCATAGAACACGTGACTCTACATGTATAGGCTTCAAGAAACTCACATTTCAAATAGGGATAAACAAGTTTGTACCTTGAGAAGATAAACAACCAATACTTGAAGAAACATCCAAAACTGAAGAATCTGAAGAAATTTCTAAGGAGGATAGTTTTCCTTGTCCTATTCCTCCAGACCTGGCGGCATTCTTTTCTTAGCATAATGACTTTATACTGCATGTCAGTACAATAGAAACTGATAGTGATTCTGATGACACCACTTCACTTGCTCCATTAACCTATAAGTAGTGGAAAGAAATACAAATTGTAAATCCAAGTCATCAAGGTGATTTATACATACCTCCACACTTTCAAGAACAGTTTGAACAAGAATCCTAGTCACTTCTCAGTAGACAAGAAGCAGTTGATGCTACAAACACTAATGAGGTACCTCGGTCAAAATGTGCTCATCTGACCATAGCAGAGGTTCTAGGTAGAACTCATCCCAACTGGCGACAAAGGGTTGATTTCACTCATGTTCTTGACATGGAATCCAATGATGAAATAGAATCTCATGAATATGAGTTCGACAGCTTATCATATGCCACCTCTGATAGAGATACAGATACAGTTCACACATATGAAAACCTTCTCAAAGTAGGTGAAGGGTATAGTGTAAGGTCAAATGAGTCTGACTCCATAGATGTTAATGTGTCATCTACTATGGTCGCTAGGAATCAACAAAATTTGACTATACGTCTGGGTGAGATCGCTTTAGGTCTCAACTTGCTTGTCCATGCTTTTGATGATTATACTATGAATGCACTAGAACCCGTCACTTCTCTTTTCCTTTGCCATCTCGAGCTTATAGAATAGAACTCTACCTCCCCATCTAATGAAGTCCTTATGTTCTAGAATGATTACGCTCTTGCCTATTTCCTCCACACTGTCAAACTTGTAATGTCCTCCACTAGCGAAGAAAGTGTCAACATGACTGAGGCTAACATCAAGTATCTTAGTAATAAAATCAAAAGAAGAAAAAATAGGCAGTCTGATGGTGAAAACCATATCGTGGAAGTATCAGAGCCTAAAAATGTCAAAATAAAGGATATATCCAAGGGTGAAAACCTCTCTAAGGCGCCTGAGGATGAGATACTTGATGTGCTTCTGAGTCATTTCCAGGAATGATCATCTCTTCTTATTGAACCAGCTCAACCAATCAACTTGGGTACATAAGATGAACCTCAGATAATTCACTTGGCACAATCACTATCTAAGGTAGAAAGAGAGGAAATCACTACATTCTTCCAGAGCAAAAAGATAAAATTTGCATGGAATTATTTAGACATGCCAGGATTAGACCCTAATCTAATCATGCACCATTTGTCCATTGCACCAGGCGTCAAGCCCGTCAAGAAAAAGATTTGAAAAATGCATCCTCATGTGGCTCTACTTGTCAAAGATGAATTGGAGAAACTTCTTAAGGCAATATTTATCAGAGTAATTAACTATGTAGAATGGATCTCTAACATTGTTCCAGTATCAAAACATGATAAATCTATCCGAGTCAGCACAGACTTCAGAGACTTGATCTGGCATGTCCTAAGGATGAATTTCCATTGCCCAATATTGATATGATTATAGATATGATAGCAGGGTATGAAATGTACTCACTAATGCATGGTTTCTCTAGCTACAACCAGATAAAGATCGCGCCAAAGGACCAAGAGAAAACTGCTTTCACATGTGCATGGGGCACCTTTTGTTGGAATATCATGCCTTTTGGGCTCAAAAATGCTGGTGCTACATATCAGAGAGCTATCACTACTATATTTCATGACATGATGCATAAAAAAATGGAAGATTATGTGGATGAAACTCCAGCTAAAAGCATGCACTGAGAGAAACATCTTGTGGATCTAGGTCCTATACTAGATCACATGGAATAGTTTAGTCTGAGGCTCAATCCTAAAAAATGTGCCTTTGGCATAACATCTAGAAAATTGCTTGGTTATATCATCTTTGCCAAAGGCATCGAAGTAGATCCAGTAAAATTACAAGTTATCATGGAAATTCCACCACCAAAGAATATCAGACAAATGAGAGGACTTCAAGGCCGACTACAGTCTATTCGATGCTTTATCTCACAACTGGCAGACAAGTCACAACCATTCACCAAAACTTTACACAAGGGTGTGACTTACCAATGGAGAAAATAATGTGATGAAGGGTTCACACAAATCAAGAAGTATCTTGCAAACCCACCAATCTTGATGCCTCCTATTCATGGGAAGCCACTCATACTTTACATCTCTGCTATAGATACATCATTGGGTATCCTATTGGCTCAAGAAGATCAACACAACAAAGAAATGGATATCTATTACATTAGTAGAACTCTTGTATCATATGAAACAAAATATTCTACTATAGAGAAGGCTTGCCTTGCAGTAGTATTCACTTCACAAAAACTACGACACTACATGCTAGCTCATACTACACGCCTAATTGCTAAAATTGATCCTCTAAAATATTTGCTCAGTAAAGCTACCCTCATGGGTAGACTAGCTAAATGGGTCATTCTTCTTAGTGAATTTGATATTGATTATGTAGAAAGGATGGCCATTAAGGGACAGGAAATTGCAGATCAATTGGCAGAGGCACCTCTAGTAGATCATCAACCATTGCACATTGAATTCCCAGATGAGTTCATATTACTTCTCACACACCGATCCTAGACTATGTTTTTTGATGGTTCATTTACCTAATAGGGGTCAGGTGTTGGGATACTGTTCATTACACCTCAATGGTACTCTTTACCAAAATCATATAAGATGATGTTTCCTTGTACAAACAACATTGCTAAGTATGAAGCCTTAATCAATGGTATGAAGATCACCCTTGAGTGGCGAGTAGACAAAATCAATGTCCTTGGAGATTCACAATTAGTCATTAATCAAGTAAATAATATATATCAAACAAAGGATGACAAGCTGGTACCTTAGAAATAGTTGGTTGATGACCTCAAAAAGTATTTTTCTCACATCACATTTCAACAATTTTTAAGGGCAAATAATAAAGCAGCAGATGCCATGGCTACTCTTGCTTCCATGCTACAGATGCCAGAAAATGATTTTTGACATGAATTCCTAGTGGAGATGTTACGCTACCTAGCCTATGATTCCCCTAAATCCTATATGACCTATTCCATCATTGGACATGACTCATCTCGCTACCATCATATCTTTTCCTACCTTCATAACCAGATTGTTCCAGACACTTACACCCAGAATGAGAAATGTCACTTAATCTGCAATGCTTCACAGTTTGTCATCATAGCTAATGACTTGTATAGGCATGGTCTAGGTGGTACCCTCCTTAGGTTTTTAGAACCTGGTGAGTCTAACAAGGACCTTACATTGGCCCGTAAACTTATTAGAGTTGGTTACTATTGGCCAAATATGGAAAAAGAAGCTACACAGTTTTCTAAGTCTTGCAAATAGTGTCAACTACATGGTAATTTGATTCATGCTCTAGCCAAGGAGCTTATTCCCTTCATTACTTTCTGGCCATTTCAATAATGGGCCTTTGACTTGGTGGGTCAGATTTATCCTCATCCTCAAATGGACATAAGTTCATCATCACAGCTACAAACTATTTTACCAAGTGGGTGGAGACAGTCCCTCTCACCGTTGCCAATGGAAAATCAGTAGCTATGTTCATTCTCAACTACATCATTTCCAGGCATGGTGTACCCTCAACAATAATCATTGATAATGGGGGGAAATTAAAAAATAAGGATTTGACAGAACTATGCTCTAAGTTCAAAATTACTCAGCATTGGTCTTCCATCTATTATCCTCAGAGTAATCGATAAGCGGAAGCATCCAACAAGACAATCCTTAAAATCCTACATCACACAGTGCACAAATCTAGACAATATGGGAATCTCTGGATCAATCCATCTCTCTAGGAATATGGGACAAGCATAAGAACACCAATAGGGGCTACTCCCTATAGTTTGGTTTATGGAGCAGATGCTATGTTACCAATTGATGTTGAGATTCCTTCTCTGCGAGTCTCCCTGAAAGGCATCATTACTAATGAAGATAATAGAATATATTGGCTGCAAGAGCTAGAACTACTTGATGAACATTGGCATGTAGCATTTGATCACCTTAGATAATATTAGAAAATAATTTCCAAGATCTATAGAAAGAAGGTTATACCAAGGGATTTCCAAGCGGTGACCTTGTTCTGAGGGAGAACCCTAAGAACCAACAACTTTGGATCCAGAAAGGAAAATTTGAACCAAATTGGCTTGGTTCATATATTGTCACTATAGTGTTTGGATCTGACACCTATCAAATTTATACTACTAAAGGAGAGAAACTCAAAGAGCCCATCGATGCTCTTCATCTGAAATAGTTCTACAACTCAGACATCTTCAGTATGCACCTGTATATAGTAATGTCCTGAAATAATTCTAAAAATCTAAAAATGTCCTGAAAAAATAATCATCTTAGTGAAAACCTAGCAATAGGCACTTTGATGTATCTCCAAAAAAAATCATATATTCCAAAAATACAAAAAATTGAAAAATTGAAAAATACAAAAAAGAAAAGAGAAAAAGAGAAAAATGTACCATTGATGCAAACCTGGCAAACAGGCGTCATGGTAGAAAAAAAAGAATTTCTGCCAAGAAGATGAAAACTTGGTAAATAGGTGCCTCTTGTTCCACATTGCTATATCTATCAAAGCACCACTTGGCTTTACGCATTTTCTTTCCTACATTGCTGCTTTCCTCCTTTCCTTCTTGCATTTTCTTTTCTACATGCTTTCAATTACCCATCAAGACACCAACTTACATGGATTGAAACTGTTAAAACTCTAGGGACAACTCTTCTATTCTAGGGGGCACTATCCTATTACCTATTGGGATCTACTTCGTGACAGTCACCAGTGGTTCTCACTATGTCTACCTACTGTCGCTTAGCTTATACTGAGCTCTCTCTCCTTGAGAATCTCCCTAACATCAGTCACCAGTGGTTCTCACTGCGTCTGCATACTGATATCTAGCTATTACTATGCTCTCTTAACTTGAGAATCGCTCTTGTTTCAGTCACCAATGGTTCTCACTGTGTCTATATACTATCATTTTACTATTGAGATTGCTCACATCCATTATAGTTGGATTTATACTCAAATACTCTATCTATCGATATTCGGTCTTGACGATTCTTTGCTTTAGCTTGTACATAGCTTCTAGTCACTTTCATGGCACTTTGATTCCTTTACGAACCTTCCTAACTTGACTTTGATTTAGTGCCATATTCCTGGGGGCAACCACATTTGGTTTGTCCTTGCAACATATGTCAAGTCAGTCACCGTTACTTGGGGGCATGAGTCCCTAGTCTAATCACATCTTTGGTTTACACCCAAGTCAGCAATCTTGTCATTTCTAAAGGACAACTCACTACTGACACAAACTGGTGTTTTTCAACACCACCATAAATAGTGTTTCTCAACACTATCTTTGGACACATCTATGTTTTTCAACACACATCAGATATCTTAAACACAAACATCTATCGATAACAATCAAATACAATGCACTTACAACCACAATGGTGTTTTTCAACACCTCATACACATACACATTTGTAAACTTTGAAACTGACTGAGCTATGCTTGAATCTTTCTTTGTATGCTATCTACTCTCATGGATTTCATTGCTATTTTCTTTTTCTACTGCTTGTTGGTATAGTCCCGATGATTCGGCAATGTCAAATAAATAGGGTGTATGTGATAAGAGCTCCCGCACTAAGGTGGAAAAGCTTCACATCCCTCGATCTTTCTTATTTGTATACCATGGTGAGGTTGGTACTATCTCCTTGCCTGTTATTTCTCTATTTTTTATTGCTTTGTTTGTTTATGCATGCTTGCACTCATGGTTATCTTGGCTTTGAATGCCTCAATACTGGTGTACTCTTGCAACATTAACTGGAAACAATGTTTAGGTCATCTTGGCTTTTGTGCCTTGGTGCTTACGTTCATTTCCTACATTTTATCTGATGAAAAGTCATATTCATATCCTTATGGTTGCATTGTGGCGCCAGTAAGGGTTGTATTGACTTTGATGTTCCAAAAATTATCAATGATGATGATTTTATGATGGGTCTCACAACCATGTCCTAGAATTGCACTTTTATATTGCATCTAGCATAGGATTGCATTTTCATTCTAGACTTGCATTGTGGCAGCGATTCAGTGTTCTCTTCATTGCATTCTTCTGGGTTCATACATTGGGGAGTTCTTCTTCACTGTCCTAGTTTCATCACGACTGCACAAGTGTTTGATCCTCGCTCTCGATTCTTCACATCTTCTTTTGGTTAGCATTTTTCGTCGTGCATGAGATGTTAGTACCATATACATTACACATTCACAACTCATTATCATCTACATGTTGCATTTGCATATTCTCATTCATAATTGCATTTTCATCTACATACATACATCAACATGTGCATTTCATACATTTACATATATTCCAAACATGTTCATACATTTCCATACATTCTAAATCATCTAAAAATCTAAGAATATAGGAAACATCTAATAAAAGACAACATGACAAATGTAATGATGCCAAAAGACGAGCTCATATATATATATATATATATATATATATCTCAATGTGTCGATACAAATACAAAATGGTTCTACTCAAGCAAGATCTATCTCAAAATGGTTCTACAAATACATGGATGCCAATGCATCAAATACATCCTATGATCTCATCTCTCAATCTGTCAAATATAACTCTATCCCTCTCCCTCGTCACCTGGAGGAGGTGGAGGTGGAGGCATATCTAGTGAAGGTGATGCTTGTGCACCCTCCAACCCTTTGGAATAGATAAAAAATTTTGGCAACCTGTGATGCCTCATCTGACACCACCCCTATATAAGATGCATAGTAGTAGGCCACTCGGGCGGTCTAATGTCAAATATCCTCCTGATCTGTTTGCATCTTCCCTCAGAGATACTGCACCTCTCGATCTTTATCTATAATTCATGCATCTCATACAGTTACCTATACTTTCAAGTCTCCAACTTGTCTGGTTAGCTATCGTACCCTCTCCCTTGCTCTACATAGGGCCTCCTATGTCTGGGGTGGTGCATCACCCTATCCCAGCTCCTATGTTGGCTAATCCTACTGCATCGGGTCCTCCTGTGGGACCTCCTACTACTCGGCCTGATCCTATATGACCTACTACTGCTCAGCCTGATCCTTTATGTCCTCTAGCTACATGACCGTCCTCCTCCTACTCTACTTCCCACTACCACTGGCACCGAGATCTATCCTCATCTTACGTGTTGGTATGTCCACCTATACTATACGTGGACATGGTGTCAATTGTGGTCTTTACAGTGGTGGAGCCAAAGGAACCTACTACTAGACCACCTGTAGAGGTACTGCCTATCCTTGGCCTGCCATACCGACCAAATCTGTGAACCTAGGGAATGGATGTGTGACAAAGTGCTCCTGATACTCTGCGGTCATGCCGCCATCTGCTACATCCCTCAAGTAATCCCACTATATTGGGACCAATGCTCGTATGTTGATCATGGTCCATCCTTGATATAGATTCATTAGCTAGCCTCTCCTCACCTCATCTATAAACAAAGCATATGTAGTATACTCCTGATAAATATCTTGTGGTCGACCAAACTGCTGCCATACCCGCTTCTGCGGGAATCTCTCAATCATAGTAATAGCATGACCAATCATCACCCATGAGAAAAACATGTAACTCAACTGCTCAATGGCATCATCCCATGGATTTGTCAATATCCATGGTCTCCATACTACTACTGCTAGGTCATCAAGCTAGGCTCGCCACTGATCTATCTTACCCAACACTGGCTAAGTAATCATGCCCCTGTGCCTGTAGATATATGGCTCTAAAGGCTTCCTCAAATCCTCACATATCGGCCGAGTCATGGGAAGATGCTCCCATGCCCATGCCTATAAAAAAAATACCCCAGCTGCCATGTTCTTTGCCTCTTGATAGATGATCTCATGCATCTCATGATACATGTAGGCTAACATGAACTAACCCCATCTGTAATGTATGGGTCGAGCTAACATCTGCTATAACATCCTACCCCAGCCATACTCCAAACCGTGTTGTCCATGATCAAGCATTAGATAGCACCCAAGGAAACATGCTAATACCACTACCAATCTATGTGTGGGTCCATACACACTAATCAGATCCTCCCATGGGATAGCTCTCCCCATAATAAGGTCATCCTACAGTATCTCTCTTAGTAGTAGTGTCCCTAGCCTCGGTTGTACCTCATACTCCACCCTAGCTCCATGGAAGGGAATCCTAAATATCCTATAAATTTCCTCAGGGGTCACTATCATCTAACCCTGTGGAAGGTAGAAAGTGTTCATTTCTGAATGGAAATGCTCAACAAGTTCTCCCAATAAACTATGATTTACCTGAATCTCGGGTATATCACATAGAGAGGTTAGGCCCAAACTATCTAGATGTGATGTCTCTGCATCATCTAATTGTGCCACTAGTCTACTAATGGCTGGGTGGTGTGATCTAAATGCAATATCTTGGAAGTCAACCTGCAAGATATGTAAACAACAATGCACGATTAGTAATTTGAGATAATCAAAGCATAACAAGACAATTAAGCATTAAAGACATCATATAGACAAGAACAACGCTGACATAGATGCTATTGGATGCCATGCAGACTTATTTCATATTCTAACTACTCACTTTTTTCCAATCTGCGTGAGAAAACCATCTATCTGAGGGTTGTTTGCACGAATGTGGGTACTCTCCTAAATGAGAATTCCCACCACATGGTGTGAGAAGGCATTTTATCATGCTATATTTCCCTGTGAGCTGCACAAAGAAACTACTTCTTCACGTGAAATCTCACGGATAGTTTTCTAAAATGTGAAAAACAATGCAAAAATTGACTAAAAATGGTAAACATGGAATTCACAAAGAGGTTTATTGACCACTTACTGGAGGTCCATACCCAGGTGGCCAACTTTGCCTCATGGATCACTTGAATCGATGCATGTTGTAGGGGACCACCATTTTTTCTCAGAGCTCCATTTACAAAAATCAAAAGGTTGAAATGATTTGAAAATGACCTTTTGGTCCTTGTATAAGTTTTGACCTAATTTTTCAAAGTGCTCTGTTTTGTGCAAAAACTTCACCATTACCAAATTCGTCCACTCTGAATCCATTTTCATGATCAAAATTGAAATCTAACACTTCTATATGGCTTAAAATTGCATTTTAAATTTGTTGCAATCGACGCGATCAAACACTTGTGTAGTCAACTTTCTAACACTGCTTTCTTGTCAGAATCATATCTTGTCATCATTTTCTCAAATCTTTGACTTTTTTCCTCAAAAGTCAACTTTGGTCAACTATGTTCAACCCTAGTCAAACTTGGTCAACTAGACCTTGCAATCACTCAAAATTGCTTCTAAATCTTCTAGATTCTTCCATAATCTATTCTGAGTTCTTCTTGATCTTTGATTCAACATCTATCTACAATTTCTCACTTTCAATCATCATTTTGATGTGTCATCTTTCCATTTCACTCCCGAGGGGATAGGATGATTACATCATTGAATCTATTCCAATCAATCTGATCTGAATTCAAAAGTCCTCATTGCTAGGGGAATCTCATCACTTGGGGCATGTTCATTTTTTTATACCTCACGGTCAAAACTAGATGTTCCACGAACTTCAATCAATACGGGCATCTTTGTTCCTTACATCTATTCATCTATTAGGTATTGGGGAAATCTAGCCCAGATCCCTGAGGATCAAGCTCCATTCTAGAGATGCTTCTTGAAAACTCATCTATTGGGAATTGGGGAAATCTAACCCTAACTCCTAAAAATCAAGCTCCATTCTGAAGATGATTCTAAAACTTGATCTAACCAGTGTTTGGGAAATCTAACCTAGATATTGGGGGACTAAGTTTCATTCTAGAGATAGTCCTAAAACCCTCTATTTACTATCTTTTGAGATAGGTATCAGGGCAATCTAACCCTGACTCTTGAAGTTTAAGCCTCATTTTGGGGATAGCCTTGTGAAAGTTATCAATCTAACCAGTGTCTTTGCAATCTAACCTAGATATTAGGGGACTAAGCTTCATTCTAGAGATAGTCCTCAAATCTCTATTGATTATCTTGTTGGATAGGTATCAGGGTAATCTAACCCTAACTCTTGAAGGTTGAGCCTTGTTCTAGGGACAGTCTTGTGAAAGATATCAAATGTATTAGGTATCAGGGCATTCTAACCCGAATCCCTGAGGATCAAGATTTGTTCTAGAGATGACCCTCGAAAACTTTATTTGATCGGCATCTCGGAAAACTAACCTAGACTTTAGAGAGTCAAACTCTGTCCTGGAGATGGCTCTAAAATCTTCATCAATCAATCTTTACATTGCCAATTTTCAAAATCTATTCTTCTGTCCTTCAAGCATCAGACTATTGTTTGAATCAATGCACTACTCACACATCAATTCAAAGAGGGGCAAAATGTAACACCCCAAAATTGGCATCTTGCAACCCTAACCAATTTTGTTCCATTTTTTATTCTTCTGAATCATCAAAGTCCTATTGTACTAGGCAATTATGAGTTTTGACTGACTCTACTCAACCTAAGTGTCAAATGCAAAAACTCCTAAATCTTCATTAATCATACATTATATTTAATTCCTAAATATCTATTGGCTAAATAGACTTTATGATTGAATTAATTTAATTATAAAGTCCTAGCACTTTAATTAAATTAAATTCACCCCTTTTAGCTAAAACACATAAAAAGGAATTAAATAATGTTTAATTATTAAATAAATATCCTCATTTCAATAATTGAATTTAATTATTCAAATAATTGAGAAAAACACATTTATGAGGTCATACTTTATTTATTTAATTAAATATTCTCTCAAAAATATTCTCTCCAGCTCAGAAATAGAGGTTTTGAAATAATTGTGCTTTAAAGAGAAAGAAAACAGTTAAAATCATAAATAAAACAGTTAAAATCAAAGAAAGAAAATAGTTAAAGCAAAGGGAAAACAATTTATTATATTCTTTAAAAGAAAGATTTCTAATCTGAACTGGCTTTTCTATCTGTTTTATTTCAAAAGAGGAAACTTTTTATTCTGAATAGTCTCCCAGTCTATAAAAGAACTCTCATTCTTCATTCAAAACCCTTCCTGAATTTCTAGTCATATGCATTGTTAGAATACTGAATTTTTTCTACATTCTTAGTTCATAATCTCATATAGAAAATCTCATTTCGCAATAGATTAATTTCAAGTTCTAGAATAATTTCATTGAAATCATGGCATAGTTTTAATCTTATTTCTAATTTAAATGGATCATTTAGATTAATCTTGCATGTTTCATTTCTAGAGTAATCATTGCATTGCATTCATGGAAGCATAAATGCTTCATTCTAGATTGGTCTATGGTTGTGAGACTCTCATTCTGAGAGCTATTTTTAAACCCCGTCTAGATAGAAGGCAATAGGTCAAATCATGCAGATAGGCAAGATGAATAATCTCATATTCATTCTTGTGTGTATTTGATGAATAAAGACTATGTTGAAGTGTATGGTTGATTGACAAGGCCAAATTTACCACATACAAAAAAGATGCAAATGAGAATAAATAAAAAGGCTTACTATAATCAGGTGACTTCAAGATAGGTGCCTCCTGAACTGCTTTCTTAATTCTTTCAAAAGCTAGTTGATCTTCTTCGTTTCATTAGAACTTTGCATATTTCATCAATATTTTACTAATTGGTTTGACAATCTCAGCAAAATTTGCAATAAATCTTCTGACAAAATTTATCTTTGATAGGAAAGAGAGCACACCTTTGATATTCCTTGGAGCATTGACCTTTTAAGTAGCTTATATCTTTTTAGGGTCAATTCGTACTCCATCTTTGGACACTATATGTCCCAACAAATGTCCCCCAGTGACTGGAAATTGACACTTTCTGGGATTCAGTGAGACACCATATTCTAAAGCTTTATTGAATTTTTTTTCTAGATGTTCACAGTGATCCCCTACTTTCTTACAACATGCAGACAAATCATCTTTCTAGATTACCATGAATAAGTCAATAAAATCTTTGAATGCAAAATCCATAGCTCTCTGAAAATTTTCTCATGTATTTATTAGTCCAAATGGCATTCTAACATATACATAAGTCTCCCAAGGAGTAGTAAATGCAATCTTGAACTATTCTCATTCTTTTACTAGAACCTAGCTATAGCCTGAAAAGCCATCCATAATTGATAATAGTTCACAACCAGTAACCTTATGTAACATTGCATCCATATTAGGTAAAGAATAATTATCTTTCAAGGATGCAATGTTCAGATTTCTAAAATCAACACATTATCTTATGTCACCATTGTTTTTCTCACTGGTACTAGATTAGAAACCCAAGTTGAATTTATGATAGGCTGGATAATCCCTGCATCTTTTAGTTTCATCAACTCCTGTTGTATCTTGGGAGCCAACAATGGATTAATGGGCCTCTATTTTTGTCTCAATGGTTTTACATTTGATTTTAATGGGATTTCATGCTCAAAAAGGTATTCCCTATAGGATTTTAAATCTTCATAAGACCATGCAAATACATGCTTATGTATTCTTAATAATTTTATCAAATTTCTTCTGACATGGGAGTCTAATCCTTTTCCAATATATACTATCTGACGAGTGGTCTCTGATCCTAAATTTATCTCTTCCAAATCCTCAATTTTAGCATTGCTTAGTCTTGATGAATGCTCACTCTGATCACTAAAAAATGCTTCTATTTATACCAATCCATTAGGAATATGATTAGAACTTAATTGGACAACCTCATTCCCATAACACAATCCATACAATCAATGACCTCAAGTAAATAATTACAATCTATGCGTTGGTCTTCATAATGGTGTAGGCATTGAATAAATCTAAGAATATCTTGGTCATCTTCAAATACTTGCCACTTGTAAATATTGTTAGGGACAATTGGTCTTGTCTTGATTTCAGCTATAGATACCTCATTTAAGGTCAAATCATCAATTTTCAAAGCAACATTATCTAAGAAATCTTCCATAATGTTTTTGGACCTTTCTATCCAGTTAATATTAAAGGCATCAAAATATTCAATTTGGTCCCAAATAGCATGCTTATACATTTTTAGTCTATCATTTTTCACAACATATTTGGACTTGACTTGGGATACTACTAACTCTTAATCACCATAAACTTTTAGACATTTTATTCCATGTTTAGCAACAATGTCTAGCCCTAAAAAAAAAGCCTCATATTTTGTTGTATTGTTTGTATACTGGAAAGATAACAAGAAAGAAAATTTAAATGTTGTACCTCATGGAGAGATAAGTAAAACACTAGGTCCTGATCTTTCTTTAGAACAAGCTCCATCAAAATACATTTGTCATAAACCATCATTCTGCGTAATCAACTACTTTACTATAGGATCAACATTTTTACATTGATGAGCACTTCCTTTTACTCTGAAATTATCCATATCAATATTAACAGAGTAATTAATATTAGTATCTTCCTTCAACTCAATCATATGAGGTTTCCTACCTTGTCTTGACACCTTTACATCATTCCCAACAATATTGAAAGTGTCATAAGATAAATCACACTGAATACTACCCCCCATTGAGGCACTCCATTTAATGGACAACAACATTTCATAATGTGGTGGGATATCAACCACTAGCACACTTATTGTCAATACTGTGTCAGGGCACATGGGTACAAAAAACAAAGATCTCCCTTGAATCCATTTCTTGACATCTCACATGAGGAGTATCTACTTGCAACCCCATAAATCTCATGATTTTTGCAGGCACGACAATATTGGATGCTCCTGAATCTATCATGTAGTTTTTGAGAATCTTACCATTAATTACCAATGTTCAAGAAAAGAGGATCAACAATCCCTATAGAAGTATTTGTGTTTAGATAAATCTGAGCGATTTTAGAAATCATTTCTTCAGGCTCCTTTCCCTTACTATTAAATTTATTTTCAACATATTATGGGTTTTGAGGTTTCACTAGAGATACATTGTTTAATACTAAAAGGACCTTTTCTTTGTGTTCATGTATCATCACCATTTCTAGGAATGTGACCTTGACAGTCATTTGAGAGACATTGGATCATATCAGATGGAGTATATTTCACATTAGAGGATTTTGGTTTCTCTATAATGATATTATTTTCCTCTATTTGAATATTTAGAGTAGTCTTTTTGTCTTGGATTTCTTATTTTCAACTTTGGAAGAGGAAGCACTTGCTTCTAGCGCTTTATTTTTTCCTTCATGTACATCTTTTGGACCACTAGCTTTGTTTATAATTTTGACCTTAGGTTCATTTAAATTTTCCCCAGGACCATCTCTTTTTGGTATATACTTGGCATTTGTCTTATTTTCTTTGATGAAGATTCCAACTAGATGACTACTTACATCACCTACTATATTTCTTAAGTGATAGTTATTTCTTGATTTATTTACTAGATCAACAGTGATTCTAGCCTTTTCTTCATTAGAAGGTTTTCTTATTATAGTGGATTCCTAATTATTTTGTTCATAGCATCTTATATTATCAATCTCCTCTTCATCACTATCAAACATGACTTTTTGATTATATACCTCCATACTATCTTGTGAACCATACATGTAATGGTTCTAAAGTTCTTCTTCAAAATCTATATCAGAGGATGCATAAGAATTAGTCATATCACATCTATTGTGATCACATAGCTCACCCTCTTCACCTTCTTTCTCTTCCTTAGTACCAATGTCAAGGGATACAACACAAAAATAAGGGATATGTACAGCTTGACAAGCCTCACACTAGTAAGCATTATTACACATATTCACAACATTTGTGTGTAAAGGGTCAAGGGTTCTATTTTCTAGTTTATCTTTTCTTGGTAGAGAAATAGGATTTCCATCCTTGAACTAGGTACCATAGGGATGCTTCTACATCCTATTCTGTGGATTATAATTATTTTTATAGGATGGTCTATTGCTTTTTTGAGCCTTGTATTCTTTATATTCAGGCTATTTGCTCCTACTAAAACAAGCATTATCTCTTCTACCCATTTTTCCTGACACTTTTCTATTCATTTCTATGTTTACTGCTATTTTATATGCATTTGTAAGACTTCTAGGATTTTTATCTCTAAGAGCATAACCCATCTTAGAGTCAAAATAATTTAGGTATGTAGCCAAACATACATTATCATCTAGTTTGATTTTTTTGATAGAGCTTGTGCATGGCTCTTTGAAATCTTGTGTTGAGTTCAATAACTTTTTCATTCAAGTTATTATTTATGTTGTTGAATTAATTTAACAAGAATCCTTCATTATTCTTGTCACCATATAGATCTTTAAACAAATCTATCAATTCTTCCATAGATGCTATAGAACCATTAGACAGACCTCTAAACCATTCCCTAGCATCTTTTACAAAGGATTGAACAAATAGTTTTATTAGGACATCTTCATGATTAATATTCAAATCATCTATGATATATATAAATTTTCTTAGATGGACTTCACAAGAAATAACATTGTTTCCTAAAAAAATTGGGAGTTTTTCCCAATATCATTAGGTACTGCATTAATATAACTAGGGATTTCAATAAAAGTGAATTGTTTTTACCTTTCTGGATGCAATGGCTTCCTTTGAAATTTGTCATCATCCTGAATAGAGGTATTCTTGGCTTTTGAAGATGTATCATTTTCAACACCAACATAACCATATTTAGAATATTGTAAAAAGTTAATCTTTTTCTTCATCTCCAACATGGAAGCTTAAGCATTTGCCTTTTCCAGTATCTTTGCCATTGTTGCTTTCACCCTTCTTGATCTTTCAAGATTAATGTCTAGCTTAGACATTTGTTTAGTTAGGAATTTATGATTTTTTGGTTCCTCACTTTCTTTTTTCCTTTATTGAGGACCAAAACCTTTATGAGTGATTGGAGTCTCTTGGTCTCTACGAGAACTCTCAACATTTTTTGCTGCTTGATGTCTTAAATATCTTCTTCTAATCTTATCAACATCTTTTTGATCATGTTTTTTTTCCATTTAAAATATTTTTCTCTCTTCTTTTTTTGGATAAGCCAACTACCTCATGAGGATTCTTTCCTCTTCAGAAAGCTCATCTGAAGGAACATCAGACTCTGACCTACTAGTGTCAGTTCCATCTCTCTCACTAGAATTATTGGTAATTGCATATGTATCTAATCCAAGGTCAGGGGCTTCTTCATACTCTGAGGTGTTCCCCTCATGACTGGATTGATTTGTATATTTTCTTCTAGTGTTATTTTCTTCATTTCTTGGAGAAGAGTCATTTATGTTTTCTTGGTTTTTCTTCTCTCTCTAAGACATTTTGGTCCTAGAAGTATTTTGGATTCCACTATCCAAATCAACCATTTTTGAGTCCTTTAACCCAAAAGTGTTAAGTATTTACCGTACATATTTGGACTGAATTATATAGATACCATCTTTCATCTGTTGAACCTTCAATCCAATGAATAATTTAATCTCACCAATCATAGACATCTCCCATTCTTTCCTCATCTCATATGAAAATTATCTACTCATCTCTTCATTACCACCAAAAATGATATCATCTATAAATATCTTTGCAATTAGAAATTTGTCATCTTTTGCATTCTTCAAATACACATTACTACTATAAATTTTTATGATGAAACCAATCTAAATTAGATAAGAGTGTAATCTCTCATATCATGGCCTAGATTCTTGTTTCATTCCATACAAAGCTTTCTACAATTTACACACCATGTACTTACCTTATGAATTAGAAAATCCTTCATGTTTCTCAACATATACCTCTTCCTCTAAAAATCCATTAAGAAAAGATGAGTTAACATCTATTTGATACACCTTGAATCCTTTATAAGAAGCATATGCAATAAATGTCCTTATACCTTCAAGTTATGCCATAGGTGCAAATGTTTCACCATAGTCCATGCATTACTCTTGTGCATATCCTTTCCACACCAATCTTTCCTTGTTCCTTACCACTTCACCTCTCTCATTCATCTTATTTCAGCAAATCCACTTAATACCTATCACATTCTTTTCCACCAATCTAGGCACTAGTTTCTAGGTTTTGTTGTTCTAAATCTACTCCAATTATTATTCCATAACTTTCCCTGAATATTCATCTTTCAATGCATCTTTAGTTTTTTAGGCTCACATTCATATAGAAAAAAGATAACTTCTCTCGCCTTCCTTCCTATTAAAACACTTGCATTTATTTCACCAATAATTTGATTAGGGGAATGATTCAACTTTGTATACTTTGACAATACTGGTTCAATTCTAGGATTTCTTAAATCGCTTGTATTGGTTCATTTTTATTGACCTGTCTCTCTATTGGTTTTATTTTAGTGTCCTTCTTCACTAAATGTACATATACAAACCCATCATAGTCTTTAGGTTCATTCTTGTTGCATTCATTTTTTTTCTCATAAAAATTCATTTATTCTTACACTAGCACTTCCCACTATCTTATTTGTTCTCTTTTTCAAGAACTTGTAGGATTTTCTTAGTGAGGAGTATCCTTAGAATATCCCTTCATCAATTCTTGGGTCAAACTTACATTTATTTTCATCTCTCTTTATGTAGAATCTACTCAAAAATTAAATTGAAATAGCTAACACATGGTTATCTACCATTTCACATCTCATAGAAAGTTTATTTTGTACCTTTATTTAACTAAAATTTGTTCAATGTGTAAACAACTGTGCTCACCATTTCTCTCCAAAATATCCATGCAACACCCTTATGAATCATTAATGTCCTAGTGCAATCAATCATAGACTTTTTCTTCTTTTTAGCAATACCATACTGTTGAGGTGTTCTAGTTCTTGACAGATCTTCCTTTTAATTCCCCATTCTTTACAATATGTAGTAAATTCATGCAAAGTAAACTCACCTCCTCTACTAGATCTAAGGAATTTTAGGGTCTTATCGGTCTCCTTCCCCACTTTGGCTTTGTAGATTTTAAACATGTGAAAAGCTTCAGATTTTCCCTTTAAAAATATAATCCACATCATTCTAGAATAATCATAAACAAGAAAAATGAAATATCTATCACCATATTAACTCTGAGTTCTCATTAGATGACATAGATCAGTATGAACCAAATCTAAAATTCTTTTAGGTAAATAATTTTTACTAATGTAACTAGAATTTGCTAACTTCCCAAGCTAGAATTCTTTGCACATTACATTGTCTAGTTTCACTAGGTTGGGAAAACCCTCACTATCTTCATCTTACTAACTTTGATCATGTTATCAAAATTTACATGACAAAACTAGTTATTCCATAACCAAAAATCTTCTACCTTATCAATTAGACAATTGTTAATTGTAGAATTTAGATGGAATAAGTTACCTTTAGTTTTTCCACCTGTAGCAATCAATTCTTCTGATTTCCCAATGATCCTGCATATACCTCCATCGAAATCCAATCTATGTCCTTTTTTATTCAAATGAGAAACATTTAAGAAGTTGTATTTTAGACCAGAAACATAGTAAATATCATCAAAATTTGTTTTATCATTGAAAGAAATAGATCCTTTATATTTTACAAAATAGGGAGCCATTCCCAAATGTTACCCAACCTCCATCACAATCTTCCATCTTAATAAATTTTCTTATGTCACTGGTCAATGTTTAGTGCACCCACTGTCAATAATCCAGTCACCACTATGAATCATGTTAGAAACCAAATATTTCTCACCTTCTTCTAAGGGTTCTTTCTTTACTACAACAAACATAATTTTTTCTTCTTCTCTTCCATCAGATTCCTCATGGGTAACACCTATCTCAACTAGGTAGCATACTTTCTTGTTCTTCTCCTTCAATATTCGTGTCTTCTTCTTCCTTTCATTTTCAAGGCATCTAGAGGAAATATTTCTAATTTTGTTACATGTCAAGCACTTCAAAGGAAACTTACCCTTATATGTACCTTTCCCTCTAGGAATACTTTTAGCAAATAAAGCTTCCAATTCCTCATGTTCTCTTTCATGATAAAACCTAGATTCATAATAATTAAAGTAACATGTCATAGAATTTTTAGATATATCATTTCCTTTCCTAGATGGCACAAGAGTCAATAATGACTTTAAATAAGCTTAACTTTTTGCATACTATTATCATAATTTCTTAACTCAAATGTAGTTAATTTCCCTATTAATGGATCAAGAGTACTTGTAAAATTTCCTAGAGATATAAGATATTTTTTAGATAAAACCCTAATATAATATCCAAGAAATAAAGATATCAACATTTTTCTTACCACATCCTCCTTAGGAAGATTAGCACTAACACCTCAAATAGCAACAAAAACTTCTTTGATTCTGTGATTGTATTGTTCAATGTTATCATTTTCTTTCATATCTATGTCATTATACTTTCCTTTCAAACTGTCAACCTTTGCCTTCTGCACATGTGGATCTCCACCATAGATGGTCTTAAACCTCTCCCACATACTATTAGCAATATCCAAGTCTTTGATATCAATAAGCTCAACATCTGTAAGAGTACTAGAAATAGATTTGATAGTAACAATATGTTCTTGAATAGCCTTCAATTGATCTGCACTTAGGGTTTCTAAAGGGACACTCTACTTATTAACCATGTGGTCCCTATACTAGTCACCCATACCTTTATTATAGACCTTCATTTGACTACACCAAAGTGAGTAGTTCTCTCTTGTGAATTTAGGAACTTCCTTTCTCATCACCTTCAAATATTTACCTCAAGCTGTTAAGATTCACCGAAACAAAGGACGTATTCTCTAATACAAAATTATTCCAAATATCAGCTTACTAAGAGGGTTGGGTGAGTTTTTAATATACCAAACAATCCAACTTTTCATCCTCTCAAGCTTAAACCAATATTCAAAAGGTTTACCTTAATAAAAACAAATGAAAATCATAAACATGCAAGTTCATCAACAAAGATGACACATGGTGATGGGGAGATTTAATCACTCAAGAGCACTCTTTCTCTTCTTAAGACCCTCTCTTTGGTATTCCTAGGGTAATTTACTCTACCCTACCTAAAGGATACTACAAAGGTTCCTCTACCTCCTTTAGACCTATCCAACATATTCAAACTCCCTTCAAGTCCTTCTCAATTCAACTATACACTCCTCGGCTCACTCGTGCGTTCTTCCTCCATACTACTCTTGGACAATAGGTAAAGGTGTATTCACTAGTTTCCCTTTTCTGACAACCAATTTTGATCCACTTGGATGGATACTTTAAAATATCTCTAGTCGAGTTCTTCCTTTTCTAGTTTTTAGGCCTTGTAGCCTTTTTAGCCAATTAGGCCTCCAAGAAAACTGAATTCTTGAATTTCCACAAGCTTCCCTTAAAAATGCATAGAATTAACTATGGATCCTTTCTAAGACCACCCTAGGCTCAATAATTTCCTAGGTTTGAGATCTTCAAACTGTACGTACATAGGACTTCATTCAAACCCATATTTTCATGGGTTTCTAGGGCATGTGAACCAGTCTGGGTTCTTTTATTTCAATAGGTTCTCTAAACAACTCCACCCTCTTCTCCTCGCAGAAACTTATCACAGACACATGCCCCTACATGCTCCAACCATTTATTGGAACAAACCAATCCAATTAGCCAATTTTCATGCTGATGTTCTGTACAATCTCTGAGCTAGAATACCTTTGTACCCACCTAGGGTTTGATGAAAAATTAATTCCCCTCCACACACAAACCCTAAAATGCATAATTATACTACTTACATAGTCTCCTACTTGATTCCAAGTGGCCATCATTTCCAACAACGGGAACTCAAGTGGGACTCATATTTGCAAGACTAGTTTAGAATAAGATAGTGAACCAGTAAAATTAAAAGAAATTACAAAATTAACAACATAAGTTCCAAAATAAAAACTTAGCTCCACAAAGAATAATGACATAACAAAACACAAAAAATCAGTGCATTAATTCATTCCATTCAATCTATTCAAGGTCTAGATGATGGCTCTATTTTAATTACAGTCAATTTCTTGTTCTTTCCAAAGCTCAATTTGTACAATGTGAGGACCAACCCTTAGGTTAGGGTTTGTTTGACCTTATATAGGTTATATCCTCATTTTTAGACCCTAAGGTCAGGACTTGGACACCATTAAAGTTATTTCCTATATTTTAGGAAATGTTGTCAATTACAACTTTGCAAATTTGCAAAGTTGTCATGAGCAACTTTACATCTTTTGCAATATTGGCTTTCACTTAACCTCACATGCACAAATTGACCCAAACTCATTCCATTGGATCCTCAAACATTTAAAAGTATTAAAATTTCAAGTTTCACTCTATTTTGGAGTCTTGGTCAAATTTTGACCATCTTTGACTTTCCTAGGACCTAAGCCCTATAGCCTATTTGATCAAAACAAAGACATGACTCTAAATAATCCTACTTACAGACTCACACCACACTAACATGGGACTTTATTCTTAGTCCTTATTGTGTTGGTAGTTGGATAGAACCACCTAAAAGTCAAAATGTTTGAAGATCTTCATAAGACCCAAAGGTGCTCCTGCACCATTGTAGCCTCTGACTTAGGTTGGTTTTCCCATTTCACTAAGTGTTCCATGTAGATTTTGTTCCTTGTTTTCTTCTTCACTCTTGAATCAAGAATCTTCTCCACTTATGGCTTAGCTTGGATAGGTAATATTAGTAATTCCAATTCCTTAGTCACCTCTATACTATTCTTTCCCTCATGTATTTTTTGGCCCCTTTTACTTAATCAAGTCCATCACATTGAAAATGGGAGAAATGGACATATCCTTGGGTAGATCTATCTTTTAGGCATTGGAGCTATACTTAGATAACACCTTACATGGTCAAATCCTCTTCATCTGTAGTTTTCTTGGTATTCCCTTTTATAGCCTAGCCTTGTTCAAGTATACCATCACCAAGTCTCCTACCTCAAATTGTAAGTCTCTTCTCCGTTCATCCTTCTTAGCTTTCATTTTATGATTAGCCTTTAATAATGTCTTTTGTACTTTCTCATGAACCTCTCTCATTTACTAAGAAAAATCACCTACATGTCCATTGAATCCCTCATATCCTTTCAATTATCTAAGCTTAATAACACCTCTTGGATGTAATCAATATATAATTTCAAATGGACTCTTACCAGTAGTCTTTTTTGTGCTATCATTATAGGAAAAGTTTGCGTATGGAATAACCTATTCCCATCCTTGTCCATATTATTTGGTTAAACATCTCAACAAGTTGCCAAGAACCCTATTGATTACCTCTGTCTGGCCATCCATTTGAGGATGATATGCATAACTATGAGCTAGATGAGTACCCAATCTCTTCAAGAGGGTCTTCCAAAAGTGTCCCATAAACTTCACACCTCTGTCTGCAACTATGCTCATTGGCAAGCCATGTATCATTACTATATCCTTGAATAAAAGGTGGGCAATGTGACTGGCATCATGTTTTTTTTTACATGGGATAAAATGACTCATCTTACTGAATTTATCCACTACAACAAACACGCTGTCCAAACTAGTTGGTGTCCTAGGTAGCCCTACTATGAAATCCATACTTATGCACTCACATGCTCTATTTGGGATGGGAAATGGTTGATAAATACATGCATATTATGATGTCCCCTTTTCCTTTTGACATAATCTACATTGCTCAACATATATCCTTATATCATTATGCATTTAAGGCCACCAATAGAATCTATCCACTACATCTAGGGTCTTGTTTAACACAAAATTTACACTTTAGCTACCATTGTACTTCTCTTGGATGAGGTTATCCCTCATGGATCCCTTTGGAACACATATTTGTTTCCCTCTAAACAATAAAACATTCTGTAAAGTATAGTTTTTATACTCACTATGTAAGTGATTCTCAAAATTATTACATACCTTGTGGATCTCTGAGAAATCTGAATCTCCTTCATAAGGATCCTTGAATCCTTCAACCCCTGTGCTCTGCAATGGTATCTCTTGCATAGTAAGAAACCTCCTACTAAGTGCATCTACAACCTTATTGTTTATCCCTTTCTTGTGCTTGATTGTAAAAGTGTATGATTTTAGAAACTCCATCCACTTGATATGCCTCAAACTAAGCTTCTCCTATGTGTTTATGTAGCTTAAGGGCTGGTTGTCATTGTATACAAAAAATTATTTTGGCAACAAATAGTTCCTCCACTTCCTCAGAGCTTGCACCAATGCATAAATCTCTAGATCATAGGTTGAATACCTAGACTTTTCTTCCTTTAACCTTTCACTAAAGAAGGCTATTGTTATGCCTTCCTAAATTAGGACTACCCCCACTTCTATGTTTCTAGCATCATATTCCACACTGAATAACTTATCAAAACTTGGCAACACCAGTATAGGTTGGGTAGCCTCTTTCTTCTTCAATATCTCAAACCCTTCATTAGCTTCCTTGATCCATATTAAATTTGTCTTGACTCCATCCTTTATGGTATCTAGAATAGGTGCACATATTTCACATCTTCTCACAAAGTTCATGTAGAATTGGGCCAACTCATGGAATATTCTCACTTCAGTCCCTGTCTTTGGAGTAGGAAAATGAAAAATGGCTTCAACTTTTCTCTTATCCATCTTCAAGTCACCTTGGGGTACTATAGATCCTAAATATACTAGTTCTTTTTTAATAAACTCACTCGTTTCAAGATTTATGGTGAGCTTCTCTTCTTGTATTCTTTTCAACACAAGTTCTAGGTGGTTCTTGTGCTCCTTTTTTTTTTCTAAAGATGAGGATATCATCTAGGTATACTACCACAAATACCCCTATATAATCCTTTAGGACTTCATTCATGACCCTAATAAAAGTACTAGGTGCATTTGTAAGCCCAAATGGCATTACTAACCACTCATATAACCCCTTTGTGGTTTTAAAAGATGACTTCCACTCATCACCCTCTTTCATCCTAATATGATAATATCCACTTTTAATATCAATCTTTGAGAAGTACTTAGCACCCCCTAAGCAATCCATTAAGTCTTCTATTCTAGGAATTGGAAATCTATATCTTATTTTGATCCTATTTATTGCCCTAGAGTCAGTACATATTCTCCACTTACCTCCCTTATTAGGAGCCAAAACCAATGGGACAACACATGGGTTGATGCTCTTTCTTAGAAGACCTTGGTCCAATAACTCTTGCACTTGCCTTGCAGTCTCTTTGTTCTACTTTGGTGTCATATTGTATGCAACCTTATTAGGAAATGATGCCCCAGGCACAAAGTCAATTTGATGACTGATTTCTCTTCTTGGAGGTAGCATAGTTTGTGTTCCTTCACATATGAAGTCTTGGAACTGATATAAAAATTATCTGACTTTTGTAGTCATAGGTACTTGTTTGGGTGTCTCCTCCACTTTTGGTTTCACCAAGATTGCATAACCAATTCCTTCTTCCTCTTTCATGTCTTTTTCCAATACTTTCCCACTCATTAGAAGAGTATTGGAATCCATCTTTTTGGTTGTTTCTTCCTCTATCGAATATTTTATCTTATAAGTCACTCCATTATTTTTGAATGAGTACTTATTCTCCTTTCCATGGTGGACTGCCTCCCTATCATATTGTTGTGTTCTTCCTAACAACAAATGCCATGCATCCATTGGTAGCACATCAAAAATTGTCTTGTATTGATACTTACCTATGGTGAAATCAACCCACACTTATTCATTAACCAGTATATTTTGTCCCTTTGTGAACCAAGTTACTGTGTAAGGACATACATGAGGTATCTTAGTCAATTTGAGCTTTTGTACTACTTCCTCTGAGAATTCATTATCAATAGATCTAGAGTATATTATCACCCTATACACTTTTCCATGAATCTTACACTTGACCCTAAAAAGAGCTCTTCTTTGTTTGTGTTCATCCCTTGTAGGTTATTTGATCAAAATCCTCCTAAGAATGAGATTCTCTCCCTTCTTTGAATCCAAACTTACCTCTGACTATTTGGTCATGTCTTCTTCTTGCACATATGCAATCTTCTTTTCACCTTTGGGCACAATTATAACACTTCATGGAAGGAAAATGTGAGCTTCTTCCAAAACCACCTGATCTACCTCTTCCAACACTGCAAAAACCTCTTCCTCTACCATATCCTCCTCTATTGTTTGACTCATCATTTTGTTCAAAAAAATTAGAGTCTCCTTGGCTTCTGCTGTCATTGTTCCTACTAGAACCACCTCTATGTACTCCTCTATTATCTCTACCTCTTCCTCTACCCTTAGATTTTGAATCTTGTTTCTTTCTAAGTTTTTCTTCCACCTTGAGGGCCATTAGAAAATACCCATAGATAGAAATTAAGGTAAAGAGGCTCAACTCTTTTTGTATGTTCCACCTAAGACAATTGATATGCCTAGCAACTTTAAGTATTTCTACCTCTTTCACTCTGGACCTAAGGCATAGTTTTTGGATTTCTTCTATGTAGGATGCCACATTTAAATATTTCTATCTGAGATTCTATCTCCTTTTGTGTAGTTGGATATCATAATCCTCTGGTAGATAGGTTTCCTTCACCTTAGCCACCATAGCTTTCCAATTAGCTATTGGACTCTTCCCTTCTCTTTCTCTTTCCTCTTGCAAGAACTTCCACCAAGTTAATTCTTGTCCTCTTAGCCTTGATATGGTTATCTTCAACTTTTGTGCCTTTGTGATACCATCAAACTCAAAGTGATTTTCCATACTCACAATCCACTCCATCACTAACTCTACATCCATTCAGCCAGAGAATATACAAATTCCTTCTAGTGATTTTCTACTTAGTGCCTTGAGATCTTTGAGGAATGGTTCCTCTAGTAATGAAGGGTCAGGTTCTAGTTCTGCCTCCTCTTCAACTTGATTCTTTCCTTTTTATTTATCATCCCCTAACTATTCTTTCCTCTTGCTTTTAGTATCTACAACTTCTTCTAGCTTTTGCTTCATCTCCTCCATAGCTTCTTCTAGAAATATATTCTTGACCTGTTGCTCGACCAAGTCCCTTTCCAATTCTGCATTGGTCACCATGGTCCTCTCTCTAATGGATTAAATTCCCTTTGACATACACTATCCATGGAGAAGAGCACCAATACTTTGTCAAATATGACTCTCTAGGGATCCACAATACCCCTACTCCTACACAATCTAGGGCTCTACTAAAG
Source organism: Thuja plicata (assembly GCA_018584345.1). Taxonomy (NCBI): domain Eukaryota; kingdom Viridiplantae; phylum Streptophyta; class Pinopsida; order Cupressales; family Cupressaceae; genus Thuja; species Thuja plicata. The sequence continues at coordinate 1,264,875 of MU224896.1, forward strand.
ATTTCCCAAAACCCACATTCACAAAACTAGGTCTCCCATTAGTCTTCAACACCCAAAACGGGAAAATAGGACACAACTAGAACCAAGTAATCCAGGGATGGAACAAGGGTTCTACCAGTATTAGATCATCATTTTAGATGAAATGAAACACCAATCTCATACTAAGATGTCTCTGAGATTCAATTGAGACACCTAAGTGACTATAGGGCTACAAGGAGAAAATATGGATTTCTAAGGGAAAATTACTTGGAACTCCTCCACAAAAAGTCTAAACCACCCCCAAAGTCTCCAATTCATCCACTAACAACACCCTCCAAGCTAGGGTTCTTGATCAATCCCCTAACTCATGTTGTCCTCAATTCTCTCCTAGGGATAATAGATCACTTTTCCAAAGAAACTACTTGATTATTGATTCAATTTGTCATCCCACAAATTGGAATACTTGTGGGATCCTACAAAACTCCTAAATCCAAGGATTTAGACTTCCATTCTACCCCTAGCCTGAGATGTGCCTCAAAAGCTCAATTCTGGATAGTCACATATGAATGCCTGTCCATAAGATTCAATCCTTTCTCGCCCCATCAACTACCTCCTAATCTAAGACCTTCAAATTATTAAATTAAATCCTCCCCCCTTTCTCTCCCCAAAGGCTTATAATTTTCCCTTGGTGGAGTCTCTGGGAAAGAGGAAATTAGTATCAAAACCCTAGTTAGGGCCTTCCATAGACCATTGAGAAATCAAAATTTGATAACTTTCAATCCCCTACACTTAAAGACTTCAAACTAACTGGAAAATTTTACCAAGACACTGGTTCAACTTTTCCAATCCTTTAATGGTGCATTGGGATCCTTACAGAATCGTAGAACTCTAAAATACAATTAGAAATACAGAAAATACTTTATCTTTATTGATTTCAATGCAAAGACTTTACAAATTGTCCACTCCAACCTTGGATAAAGGTTTTTCCACCATTACATATCCTTCCCAATTGGTTCCAACTAACAAAATTGGTTGTGAACATTGGGTTTCAAAAGTTTCTCTATGCAACATTGGCAACTTTTGACAACTTTTTGCAAAAGTTGTCAATCCTAACTAAACTTGTAAAGTTCAGTGTTTTTACACCATTGGGAATCTTTGAAGGCCTAAAATAGAGTTCCTACCCTTCCTTAGGTCCCTTAGAATATTCTATCCTACTCTACCCAAGATTGTCCAAATTGACTAAGGTGGACAACTAGGTTTATAACATCACTTAGTGTCTCCTTGTCTTATATTTTAGGACTTATTGAAAAAATTGGATCTAAGATCCAATCACAACCCTAACCATTCTTTTTGGATGCATTTATGTGCTTGCAATGGATGAACTTGAGGGTGCTCCTGAACCATACTTCTGGGGTGCATTGATCTCAAATCCTCTTGAGATGAGGTCTTCTAAACTAGAGCCATGCTTCTAAATTTATTTCTCATCCATCCATACAGATTCCTTTTCAGGAATATCCTTCCATTTGACCAAATATTTCTTGTAAACATTCTTTCTTGTTTTATTGATGGTCTTGGTGTCCAAAATCTTCTCAAGCTTCTTTGGTACATGAGAGGGTATACCTGCAACATCTTCTTCAAGCTCTTCCACCTATACTTCAGAACCTACATTCGCATCACCTTTATATGGGGTTATCTCACAAATATTTAATATAGGGGATATGCCAAGGTGTGAGGGTAGTTCAATCTCATATTCATTCAATCCATGCTTCTTCAATACTAGACAGGGTCCTACTTTCTTCATGAGTAGTTTAGTGTGTTTTCCCTTAGGCAATCTTTCCTTCTTCAAATGTGCCCAAACCAAGTCTCCCACCTGCAACTGAACATCTCTTCTATTCATTTCTTTTCCTTGCTTATACTTGTCTGCACTCTTCTCAAGTGCCAATCTCACTAATTCATGAATCTCTTTCATACTATCTGCAAATTCTTCTCCATGAGCACTAACTGAAGTGTTTTGTGGCAATTCTTTGAGTTTCAAGATGCCTCTTGGAATTTGCCCATACACAATTTGAAAGGGACTCTTCACTATGCTCATGTTAACTGAATCATTGAAAGCAAACTCTGCTTGGGGTAGGACTGCATCCCACTTGTCTCCATATTGTTTTGTCAAACATCTAAGTAGGTTTCCAAGTGATTTGTTTACCACTTCTATCTACCCATCTGTTTGTGGATGGTAGGTAGAACTAAATCTTATATTGGTCCCTAACCTTTTCCACAAGGTCCTCCGAAAGTGACCAATAAACCTCACATCTCTATCAAAGAGAATGGTTTGAGGTAAGCCATGAATCCTCACAATTTATTTAAAGAACAAACTTGCAATTTCTGATGCATAATTGGTACTTTTACAAGGAATAAAGTGGGCCATTTTACTAAACCTGTCCACTACAACATAAATATTATCATACCCCTTTTGTGTCCTATGCAATCCCATCACAAAGTCCATGTTGTAACTCTCCCAAGGTCTTGTAGGAATAGGTAGAGGTTGGTATAGTCCTACATTTTTGGATGTACCCTTGGCCCTTTAACAGATTATGCATGTCTTTAGAATCTTCCTTACTTCAGTCTAAAGTTTAGGCCAATAATAGAACCTTCTCACCTATTCCAATGTCTTGTCTAAACTAAAATGTCCTCCCATGCTACCTGCATGTTTCTCTCTAATGATGTTCTCCCTCATTGAACATTTTAGAATTCATAACTGGTGTCCCTTGAACAAGATTCCATTTTGAATCAAATTGTCTGCATACTCTACATGGTAAGCCTCAGAAAATTTAGAACACACCTTATAAATATCTCCAAAATCATCATCATCCTTATACATGTCGTTCAATGAATCAATCCCTACACTTTGGAGTTGGGTTTATTTCACAACTAAAGTTCTTCAACTAAATGCATCTACCACCTTATTGGAAACTCCCTTTTTATGCTTGATTGAAAATGTGCAGGCTTGTATTGATTCCACCCACTTCATGTGTTTGTGGCTTAGTTTCTCTTGGCTGTTTAGGAAACTTAATTCTTGGTTGTCTATGAAGACAACAAATTCTTTTGGAAGGAGGTAGTGCCTCCATTTCTTCAATGATTGGACTAAGGCATATAGTTCCAAGTCATAAGAGGAGTACTTCCTCTTTGGTTCATTTAGTTTCTCACTTAAAAAGGATATAGGCCTCCCTTCTTGGCTCAAGAAAACCCCTATTTTTTGGTTAGAAGCATCACATTCAACAGTTAATATCTTTTGAAAATCAGTAAAGACTAGGATAGGCTTCTCCATTACCTTTTTCTTCAACATTTGAAAGGATTATTCTACATATTTGTTCCACACAAACTTTTACTTCTGTCCACCCTTAATGGTTTCAAGGATAGGAGCACACAAGTGACTAAAATTCCTTATGAATTTTCTGTAAAAAGATGCAAGCCCATGAAAACTCCTAACTTCAGTCATTTTCCTAGGAGAAGGCCAATTCAAGATGGCTTCTACCTTCTTAGGGTCCATTTTGATGTTCCCTCCTAAGACCAAAAATCCAAAATATATGAGTTCTCCCTGCATAAAAACACATTTCTCCAAGTTGATGAAAATCTTCTCTTCATGTAGCCTCTTTAGGACCAAGTTAAGATGCTCCAAATGTTCCTCATTACTCTTGATAAAAATAAGGATGTAATCAAGATACACTATGAAATTTTTTCCAAGGAATGGTCTAAGAACCTCATTCATGAGCCTCATGAATGTGCTAGGAGCATTTGACAGACCAAAGGGCATCACTCTCCACTCATACAAGCCTTCATTGGTTTTAAATACATTCTTCCACTCATAACCAACCCTAATTCTTATTTTGTGGTAGCCACTCTTCAAATCCACCTTAGAATAGTACCTTTCACCTCCTAAGTGATCTAATAGATCCTCTATCCTAGGAATACAAAATCTATACCTAATTGTTACTCTATTTATGGCTCTAGAATCAGTGCATAATATCCATGTGCCTTCCTTCTTAGGGGCTAAAAGAGCAGGTACTACACAAGGACTAAGACTCTTAGTAATCAAACCCTTATCCAAGAGTTCTTGAATCTATCTTTCCATCTCCTTATTCTATTTAGGAGTCAACTTGTATGCTTCCTTATTTGGTAAGGTTTCTCCTGGGATCAAGTCTATGTTGTGACTTATGTCTCTGATTGAGGGCAACTCATTTGGTAAGTCTTTGGTCACAATATGTTTATATTGGTCAAGTAGGTCCACAATATCTTTAGGGCCTACTCTTCTCAGGGGTTTTACTTCTTTCTCAACCTTCTTAGGTGTATCATCCTTAGGAAAAATGACTAAAGCATAGCAAGGGGTCTTTTCTTCTTTCAAAGTTTTCAAAAACTCTTTTTCTCCTACAAACAAAAATTTAGGATCTTTTTCTTCCTCTACAAAATCAGACAGTGGTAAGAATGTTACCTTTTCACCTTTGTGATTGATTATGTAGGTGTTCAGACTCCCATCATGGTGAGCCTCCACATCATACTACCAAGGTCTCCCAAGTAGCAAATGGCAGGCATCCATTGGGACAATGTCACAAAGAAATTTTTCCTTGTAGTTTCCAAGTTGGAGTTCCACCCAAGCTTGATCCTCTATGAAAGTTTGTTGCTTCTTAGTTATCCATGATACCTTGTAAGGGTTTGGATGTGGCACCCTTCTCAACTTTAGTTTCTTTACTACTTCTAACACCAAGTTGTCCTTAGACCCACTGTCAATCACCATCTTGCAGACTGTCTCCCACTTAGCATGTGGTTATGAATAAGTTCTTCCTCTGAGGTGGCTCTTGAGTTCTTGGAGCTTTTATTAGCGTCCTTATCATCATAAGGACTTCTCATTCCTCAAGTGGTGCATAAGACCCATGTGTATTGTCTCCATGGTTCTCTTCTTCTCTAACCATGTTTTCCCTTCTTTCTGCCTGATTTCTTGCCTTCTCTGGACAATTTGATGCTAAGTGCCCTACTTGGTTACATTTGTAACACCTTGGAGGTCCTGGACTTCTTCCTCCAAATATTCCCCTTGAATCTCCTCACCTTCCTCTATTGGAGCCTCTAGAATTACCTTCCCCAAAGGAGCTCTCCTGACTAGTTTCTCTATGACTAGTTTCTCCAAAATTTCTAGGAGCTTGTCCTCTCCCATTGTTTGTCCGTCTTCCTCTACTACTAAATTCTCACTAGCCTCTACCTCTTCCACTTTATTCTTGTCTCCTCTTAAGTTTTTCTTCAACTTTCAGTGCTAATTGATAGCACTTTTGGATAGTAGTAGGGGAACACAAACTTAGTTCATCTTGGATGTTTATCCTGAATCCTTGCATATATCTAGCAAGCCTGACACTATTTTGTTCAACAAACTTAGATTTCATGGTAAGATTTTGGAATTCTTCAGTATAACTTGAGATGTCCATCTCTTTCTTCCTTAGGCTTTGTCTCTTCTAAGGAGGTAGAACTTCATAGTCTTTAGGTACATAGGCTTCCGTCACCAAGGTCACCATCTTCTTCCAAGTACTTACTAGATTATTTTCAATCTTCATCCTCTCTACTTGAGTGAAATTCCATCAAGTTGGGGAAAATCCATTCAACTTGGACTTTGCTATCTTGACCTTTTGATCCTCTTGTATTTCCTCACAGTCAAAGAAACTAGTGAGTGCATCAATCCAATCCATGACTTCTTCTAGATCCATCCTCCCATTGTAGATAGGTAGGTCAAGTTTAGTATCCATGGTCCTTCTCTCCATGGATTTCAAAGTCTTCAAGAGCTGCCTCTATTTTGTAGGGATTTCTTCTTCTTCATCCTCCTACCAAGGGATCTCTTCATCACTCCCCTCCTCTTCAATTACAAATTTCCCACTACTCCCTTTCTTGACTTGTTCCTTTAGACTTTCCATTTCCTAACTCATCAACTTCCTCTCTTCATCATGCTCCTTCACCACCCTTAGTAGTTCAGCATTGGTCATCCTATTAGGAAGATCATTGTCATTTCCTCCTTCAAACATACTTGCAACTTGTATTCTTCCAAAGATCTACTTGTTGCTCTGATACCACTTGGAGAAGAGCCCCAAACTATGTCAAATATGACTCTCTAGGGGTCCACAATACCCCTACTCCCACACAATCTAGGGCTCTACTAAAGAGTTCCCAAAACCCACATTCACAAGACTAGGTCTCCCACTAGTCTTCAACACCCAAAAGGGAAAAATAGGACACAACTAGAACCAAGTAATCTAGAGACAAAACAAGGGTTCTATCAATATTAGATCATCATTTTAGATGAAATGAAACACCAAACTCATACTGAGATGTCTCTTAGATTCAATTTAGACACCTAAGTGACTATAGGGATACAAGGAGAAAATATGGATTTCTAAGGGAAACTTAATTGGAACTCCTCCACACAAATTATTAACCACCCCCAAAGTCTCCAATCCATCCACTAAAAACACCCTCCAAGCTAGGGCTCTTGATCGAACCCCTAACTCTTGTTGTCCTGAATTTTATCCTAGGCCTAATAGGGCTAATAGGTCACTTTTCCAAATAAAATACTTGAATATAGATTCAATTTGTCATACCACAAATTGGAATACTTTTTGGATCACAAAAAACTCCTAAATCCAAGGATTTAGACTTCCATTCCACCCCTGGCCCGAGTTGTGCTTCAAAAGCTCAATTCTGGATAGTCACATATGAATGCATGTCCAAAAGATTCAATCCTTTCTCCCCCCATCGAATGCCTCCTAATCTCAAACATCCAAAGTATTAAATTAAATCCTTCCCCCTTTCTTTCCCAAAAGGCTTATAATTTTCCCATGGTGGAGTCTCTGGGAAAGAGGAAATTAGTATTGAAACCCTAGTTAGGGCCTTCCACAGACTAGTGAGAAATGAAAATTTGATAACTATCAATTCCCTACACTTCAAGACTTCAAACCAATTGGAAAATTCAATGAAGACACTGGTTCAACTTTTCCAATCCTTCAATGGTGCATTGGGATCCATATAAAACCGTACAACTCTAAAAAGTAGTTAGAAATATAGAAAATAGTTTGGATTTTATTGATTTAAATGCAAAAAATTTACAAATTGTGCACTCCAACCTTGGAGAAAAGTTTTTCCACCATTACATATCCTTCTCAAGTGGTTCCAACCGTGAAAAGTGATTGTGAACATTGGGATTCAAAAGTTGCAACTTTTTGCAAAAGTTATCAATCCTAAGTAAACTTGTAAATTTTAGTAATTTTAAACCATAGGGAATATTCTAAGGCCAAAAATAACATTCCTACCCTTCCTTAGGTCCCCTAGACTATTCTAGCCTACTCTACCCAAGATTATCCAAATTGACTATGGTGGACATCTAAGTTTATAACATGAGTTAGTGTCTCCTTGTCTTATATTTTAGGACTTATTTAAAATGTTGGATCTAAGATCCAATCACAACCCTAACCCTTCTTGTTTGGATCCACTAATTTTATTGAAATGGATGAACTTGAGGGTGCTCCTACACCAATCTACTTCACAAGCCTTTCAATGGCTCTGATACCACTTTGATAGGGAGATCTTATCAGTCAAGAGCACTCTTTCTCTTATTAAGACCCTCTCTTTGATTTTTCTAGGGCAATTAACTCTACCCTACCTAGAGGATACTACTAAGGTTCCTCTACCTCCTTTAGACCTCTCCAACAACTTCAAACTCCTTCAAGTCCTTCTCAATTCAACTATGCACTCATTGGCTCACTCATAATTTCTTGCTCCACACTACTCTTGGACAATAGGTAAAGGTGTGTTCACTAGTTTCCCTTTTCTGACAACCAATTTTGATCCACTTGGATGGATACTTTCAAAGATTTCTAGTCGAGTTCTAGCTTTTTGATTTTTTAGGCCTTGTATCCTTTTTAGCCAATTAGGCCTCCAATAAAATAGAATTCTTGAATTTCCTAAAACTTCCCTTAAAAATCCACCAAACTAACTATGGATCATTTCTAAGACCAGCCTAGGCACAATAATTTCCTAGGTTTTAGGTCTTTAAACTATCCATACATAGGACTTCTATCGAACCCCCATTTTCATGGGTTTCTAGGACATGTGAACTAGTTTGGGTTATTTTCTTTTAATAGGTTCTCTAAACAAATCCACCTCTCTTCTCCTTGTAGTAACTTATCAAGAACACATTCCCCTACATGCTCCAACCATTGATTGGCACCAACCAATCCAATTAGCAAGTACTCATGCTACTATTTTGTAAAAGATCCTAGCTAGAATACCTCTCTACTCGCCTAGGGATTGATTGCAAAATTATTTCCCCTCCACACACAGACCCTAAAATGCATATTTACACTACTTACATAGTCCCCTACCTGATTCCAAGTTTCCATAGTTTTCCAACCACGAGGACTCAAGTGCGACTCATATTTACAAGACTAGTTCAGAACAAGACAATGAACCAGTAAAACTAAAAGAATTTACAAAATGAACATCAGAAGTGCCAAAATACCAACTTAGCTCCAAAAAGAAAAACTACACAGAAAAACACAAAGTCTCAGTGCATTAATTCATTCCATTCAATCCATTCAAGGTCTGGATGATGGCTTTGTTTCAATTACAGTCAGTTTCCTATTCTTTCCAAAGCTCAATCCATACAATATGAGGACCGACCCTTAGATTAGGGTTCATTTGACCTTATATAGGTTATCCCCTTGTTATCAGACCCTAAGGTCAGGAATTTTTCACCATTAAATCTATTTCCTAGATTTTAGGAAATGTTGTCAATGACTACTTTGCAAAGTTCTCATGAGAAACTTTACACCTTTTGCAATATTGACTTTCACTTACCCTCACATGCACAAATCGACCCAAACTAATTCTATTGGATCCTTAAACATTTAAAAACATCAAAATTTCAAGTACAACTCCATTTTGGAGTCTTTGTCAAAGTTTGACCATCTTTGACTTTCCTAGGACCTAAGCCCTATAGCCTATTCGATAAAAAAAAAGACATGACTCTAACTACTCCTACTTGCACAGTCACACCACACTAACATGGGACTTTATCATTTGTCCTTATTACCTTGGTGATTTGATAGAACCACTTGTTAGCACTGCACATCAATTTTTTCAAATTCCCATGGTTTGGAAAAATTTTCCCGCATCTTATGATTCAAAATCCATGTGGTCACATGTCAAACAGTTAATTTTGTGGTAAAATTCTCAAATTGCCATGTTCTAACCTTTAGTCCCATGCCCGCGCTAACTTTCTAAAGTTTTCTTTTAAGTGTGGGAGTGAGTGACTTAGTCATTAATCTATCTTAATCATGCATTCGTGATGCATTTTTGAAGTCAAGTTATCAATCTGCGACTGAGAGAGTTGGTTTTGTTTTTTTGGTTGCTCACTCGCGGGGGATCAAGTTCTTTGTTAAAAGTCTCAGCGAGCTAGCGATGAGTTGAATTTTTAAGTATCGCACAATCATGGTGGTTCTAGATCTTTCACTTTTTGGTCTGTAACTGAGAGATTTCTATAAGTTAAGGTTGATCACGCACTAGGGCTTAGTTATTATGTGTATCTTTTGAAACCATGAGTGTGTGATGAAGTCATATTTTGGAAAGCGCTCACTCACGCTGGTCTTAAATTTTGTATTTTGGGCAGTGTGAGTGCACGATATAATATGCATTCATTGTTAGATGGTCCTTGTTGCTCATTTGTGTAGTAAATATGTAGTGTTATAAAGTGTGTGAGTGCATGACTAAATGTTCAGTTTTGTTCCCACTAACTCACCAATGATTTTTTGTCTCAAATTTTAAGCTCGTGAGTGCACGACTAATAGAAAAATGGAAAGTTGTCGCTCAGTTGCTCATCAAGAAAAATAAGTCAAGAAAGATCAGTGAGCGAGAAATTAATACATGATTAAGGCACTTACTAAGTTGCAAAGGATTCATTTATAAGGGAATCTCAGCAGTGAGTATGCGACTAAAAGAAAAAATAAGGTCATTTCTCACTCGCTAATGCTTATGAGCTGGAAAATCTTACAATGTGAGTGAGCGATTAAGTAAAAATGCATAAAGAAAATACTCGTTGCCCACTCACCAAGGTAAAAAGACAAATCAAAAAGCCATGGCAACTGCGTGACCAGAAAGTAATGTATGATTGTTTTGAAAACTAGCTCACTTGCTCAAGCACAAAGCATGATAAGTGGAGGTCAGCGAGTGTCCGACTAAAAAGTGACTAAGTAATAAAGATCATGTTTCTCACTCACAGAGTTTCAATGAAATTAAAGTTCTGAGTGGCGAATCTATGTTTGATGAAAGGAAAAGTAATGTTTCTTACTCACTCAAGTATAAATATAAAGCATGAGGGGATAGCGAGTGTGCGATTGTAAAATAATGAAGTTGCAAGTTAGGTCATCGCCCAGTCATGGAGCATACAAGCCAAAGCAAAGATAGAGGGCAAGTCCACAACGGATAGAAGGAAAGGTCTTGTCACTCACTCACGAGGACAAATTTGAATGTAAGCAAGGTACAGCAAGTTGGCAATAGATTGACATGTGGCTCATTTTAGGCTTACGAAGGTAAAAAAGAAAAAGGGTGTGTACTCTTTTCCAGCAGGGATCATACAGTGTCAATTAATGGCAGCATTAGTTATAGAGAGATGATTGCATGATACTGCAAGTGCAAGAGTTTGGAATTAAATTGAACAAGACACCGATTTGATGACTATAAGTCTCAATGATTAAGCTTGATTTTGTACAGCTCTCATTCCTCCATCCTAAAATTTTTTGTAAAGAGCAATAGAACTTGTTTGTCTGAGATAGCAATTTGAGGAGGAAAAATGAGTCAAGCTATTGTTAGTGCTTCTTCGCATGGGTCTGAGAAGAAGGAGGTCACACCCAAAAAGCATGTGGAAGAATTTGTTGAATTTCTGCAAGGGACTTTGAATACGAACAATGTAAATTGGGATGAATGGAGAGATAGATGGTGCCAATGTAGAAACTCGGTCACTTCGAATTATTCTGGCAATACTTTGTTCCACTATTTTTGGAATAATAGGGTTAAAGTAGTCCCCATTTGCAATCATTCAGATTTAAATATGGCAAAATTAATTATGCCTAATGTTTATGTTGACATAGACCTTATTAGGGAACTTGCTAAGAACTACTTCCCAGTAGCTAGGGTAATCAGGAAGAAGAATAAGAGACCCTAGTTTCCATAGAGAGGAGGTCAGTGGAAGAAGTCTTCAGAATCACTATTGCATTGTACATAGATATTGATTGAAAGAAAATTCAAGGAGATTATGTCAAGAGAGAACATTTGATTAAGAAATATGAAAATTTCAAATTCATGCCTAGGGTAGATAGGCACTTGGTGAAAATCCCAGATAATCTCAAACCACCTTTTGACTTATCCCTATTTCACGATTACATAAAATGCACAGTATATGGCTTGACCAGAGTATTAGGTTTTGATGGAGATTCTATAGTGCCTCAATATGTATTGATGATGGCCATGAACATTCAACACCTAAAGGTCAACACTGATTATGAATATGTTGGATATATAGTTGATGCTATTCATGCTGCATTAGTGGAGATACAATCAGATGCCCCAGTACCTACCTTCAAGCATTATTCTCTTCTAATGTATATGATTCTATATTATAATAGGGAAACTATGGATAAGGAGCTTGAATTATTTGTTTTAGAGTATGGTGTCGATGCACCAATCCAAAGATGGACCCAGGTATGGGATAGTTCATCTGTCAACTCATCTTAAATGTATGATTTTGTAATTGGATTTTGGATCCAATTTTTGATTTATTGGGAACAAATAGGCATAGACTTCCATTTCATGTTAGAAAAGTTTAGAGACCTTGGGAATTTGTTCCAAACTCACCTATCACTCACAATTGGGGTGAACTTTTATTCTTTGACTACATTACTATCATTAGAGTGTATGGCTGTACACAACCACCTCACATCCTCCCCAAATGTGTTCCTCCTAGGATTGCATTGTTGGAATTTATTTGGTAAATCACTTGGGTTGATAAAGAATTTTTAGAGGGACATAGGAAGGGTACTTTCATCCCTAGATTATGGGTAGGATGTGACTTCTCCATTGGGAAAGGAGTTTTTGACCTAATTAATGACTTTTTGAAACAATATAGAACATCTATGGCAATTGCCAGGTTCTGTGATCTAGAACAGTTTATAGAAACAACCATGAAAAGAATGACTCCTTGGAAAAAGATTAGAGATCATGAGCCACTAGATGATGAAGATGTCATGAGGAATAAATTAAATAAGCATGAAGTCTAGGAGAGGAGAAGGAAATGGAATGATCTCCTTAGGGCAGAAGATTAATGGAAAGAGTTAGACAATACTTTCTCTGGTTTTTTCTCGGATCTCCCATACTTAAAAAGAATAGAGGAAATGCTTAAATCCTATGACACTTTAATGGAATAGGTACCACAATTTAGTGTTGAGGATGCATAGTCTCAAGGGTCCCCAATTCCTAATGCATTGCATCACCCACAACATAAATAACAACAAGAGGAAGAGCATCAAGAAGAAGAAGAGGTTGGTGAGGAAGCTACCTTTGCTTAAGACCCACCCAGGAAAATGGAAAAGAAAGAACATAATATGATGTAGGACATGAAAACTATGGCCAAGGCTATGATTATTGAACATGGCAAATATTTTAGAAGGATAAAAAGAAAATTGTAAAAAGAGCCTCAAGGTGAAGGCCAAGGGGATAACCAAATGGTTTTATTTGAAAAGGATGATGAGAGAGTCATGATAGCCAATGAATTCATGAAAGATGATGAATTCATAAAGTCTGAAGAGTTCAAGACTTTTCTAATCAAGCTGAAAGAAAAGGACTTGAGGCAAGGATTAACCATAGGTGAAGAAAATGCAGATAAAAATGAAGAGATTGTAAAGAAACTCCAGGATTATGAACCTGAGAGTGAACTAATCACTATGGAGTAGGCCAAATTGTTGGTACAAAATAGTGGAGTAATGTTGATGCCTCATTGGGACTTAGAGTCCAAATTTATCATCGATCATATTAGGAGGAAAGAAGATCCCCTATTGAAAATAAAGTTTGAGATGGATGAAGTTCTGAAAAGATTGGGATTTGATCCTAAATCCAAGACTCTTACTCTATGGTCATTGGCCCCTGCTACACAAAATCATCTAGTCATGACTATAAGAAAGGAAAAGAGGGTAGAAAAAATGATTTGGAATCTGTAGAAAACTAGAGACTCTAAAATAGCTCAGCTGATGACTCAGGTATCATTCATGAACCTGCAGAAGGTTGATGATTTATGAAAGAGATATGAAACAACTTTTGGTTAGATGATTGCCTTAGAAAAAAAGAATGAAGAGGTTGTGGTTCTTAACCACACATTGGAAGAAGAGATTGATAATTTCAAAGAGGAATTAGTGGAGAGTAAAAGAGAAAAGACTCCAATTCCTCAAGAAGTGCCAAAAATTGAAATAGATCCTACCACAGAGACAAAAGAAGATTCAGCAGTGGCAGAAGGCTAGTCCAAAGAATTGTCATAGGGACAAAGAATAAATGTCATGTCCATCATATTTCCCATAATTAAACATCGAATTGATGTTTTGAAGAAGAATATTGACATAGTGTATACACTATATGGCTCATTGCAAGAAGCATCACAGGTATCTGTTGAAGCCATGACATTCTTAGAGCCCACATTCAAGACTTGGTCAGGAAGGGATAGGCTGATGGATAAACTAAAAATATCTATGTTAAATAGTGATGATTTTCTTCACAAAATCACAGATACCATTGAAATGATCAATGAGGTAAATAATACATATGGTTTCTTTAATGGAAAAGCTAACTTGATAAGTGGTAAATTGCAACTATTTGGTGACTAGTGCCCTCCCTTGATCCCAAAAATATATGATGAAGTTGGCATTCTAAAGCCACAATCTGATTGGAGAAATGGATTTGATGGGATATTTACAGATGAGGACATGAAGCAACACCTAGAAAAGGATGAAAATGCTCAATACTATAATGAACTGATTGACAACCTCTTCAAAGTTGAGAGAGATATGGAAAAATTTATTTCAGAGGCCAGATCAACCATTAACACCAAGTGGAAAAAGGTTGTTGCCAAATTGGAACAGGTAAAGACTTTTGATTGGCCCACTAACAAAGAGGTAAATATGTGGGAAGCGAAGCTGAAAGGATGAAGAGGATACTATCAAACTGCATCAACAAACCTTATTTCGACTTTGCCAACTTTTACCACCTGTGTTCGGTTGGAGTTTTTGTTTTTATGTTAACTAAAAATTTGTTGTTAAAAAAGATTTTGTAAATCTTTCCCAGTGAGTCCGTAGCTTGTTGCATCCTTACTTATAAAAGGATTCCAAGACTACTCTGAAAGAAATAGCCATTTTTCATTGGGATGTGTAAGTTTAATATACAAACTCTGGCTTCAAACTTATAGGTGTTTTTGGGTTTTGAGATACTATTGACTGTAATAGCAATTTTGATCATGAATACAAATGAGATCCATCAATAGTTTCTGAAACATATGATGAGCATTTTGCCTTCATTATGGTTTTCTGAATTTTATGTAAATTGAATGTTTAAGGAACATTGAATTTATGCATCTGTTAGGCAGATTTTGAAATAATTTTAGGGTTCTTTCAAGGAAAGATTAAAATTGCCTTAGGAGTATTTTTAGTGGGATTCAGTTTTTATAATGAATTTGATGAATTAATTTGTTATATGTGTGAGGATAGACATATAAGGTATGTCTGTGTTTATGTCAGATTCTATAGTTGTCTAAAATTTTTTTTCATGAGTAAGAAGGTTAAAGCTATGAAGCAGTGACTCCATGCCCTAGAATTAAGCACTGGTCTTTCCTCCATTGAATTAGGTGACTATCACTATTAAAATTGATCTTTACTCATGGTTTGGTCTATTCCAATAAATTTTATAGTGATCAACTCCTATAATTCCATTTGTATTATACTAGAATAATTTAGTGATTTGATTGTTCTAAGTTAGAAGAGTAATCCCACCCAAGTTTATTGAGGTCAAAGTGTAGGAGGTTTAAAAACCTTGTTTATGTCATTCTTTATCTTGTATGGTCAGTGTTTGGGATAAATAGAGCAAGCTCTCTGAGGGTATTTTTATATCAGCATGAAAAGGAACTAACAAAAAATAGTGACTCTACTAGGGAGTTTTATCAAGGAATGCATGAAAGGTTAGTTTGAAGATAATATTCCATAATATAGATTCCTTGAAGTCCAGTTTTGTTGAAATCACAAGTTGTGTATTTCACTTTATTGAATTATATCCTCAAATATCATTGTCAAGGTGAACTTTCATTATTTTATTCCCAAAGTTTTGAGTGGTGACTCTAAGTTATTGGTTATAGTGCTTCTAAGGGGAACACTAGCAGATCAAGTGTGTGAAATTTCATTTTGGAAAAAATGAGGAATAAAAAATCAAACACAAAGAATCACTCTTAGGCGATATCAAAGAGTGATGTTTCTAAAATTTCTAGAAGAAACCATTCTAGGAAAGGAGAATCTTACAACAATACTTCTTGGAAGCCTATATCTGTAGGCCCTGGTCAGTCCTTAGGTACTATTCTTGAGAAATAAATAGATGAACCCCTAAATCCTCAGTCTAACACTACTGGTTACTTTGATGATATATTTAACCATAGGCCAAAGAATGTATATCAAGAAAAGGGTGAGACATCATCATATTTCAAGGGTATCCCTTACAAATTGGTTGAGGACCAAAAGGGAGATAACTTGATGAATATCTATGACTCTTCCAATTCTGATATTGAGGGAGTCCTCAGAGATAATGACCTTTTGAAGAGGGAATTAGATGAACTCTTTCTTATCAAGTAGAAAAATGATAAGGCTAGAGAGGAGAAAATTATAAATGCAATCACAGAGAGAGAAAATTTGAAAAAATAGGTTGCCCAATTAAAATTGGCAGCTTAGCGTGCTAATGTGGGATGTAATGGCTTGAATAAAGAACATTTTGGATATGTAGACACCCTATGAAAAGAATGCCAAGAAATAGAACATTTTCTTAAGAAAAGTGATCCCAAAGATATAGGCCTTGTGGTGAGGTGAGTCATCTATTATGAAAGTCAAAAACCCCCTAAGTCTCAGATACCCACACCAAATGTATTAATAGTTAATGTCACACAAACATGTGTTGAAAAGGGAAAACAAAAGCTCACAGGTATTAAATTCTCTGAACCTAAGACTGAATGGTGTATATCTCAAGATATGTTTTCACTGGATATGGAATTAGAAAGGGCTAGAAAGGCCAAAGATGATATTGCAAAATAGTTGGAAAGAGTAGAGCTAGAAGCTGCTGCTACAAAGATGAAAAGAAGGTTGCCTTTTTTAGTCCCATGATTAATCCTAATGATACTACTGCAACTAATAAAAATATGCCTATATTTAATTCTAATTTTCAAACCAATAATGCTAACAAAAATACCCAAACATATGGTGCAGCTCAAGGAGTTGCATCATAGTCAAGAGTAAGTGGACTCAACAAAAATATTAGCCACGAAAATGTAGGCATTGGCCATAACATTGGTAGTATTGGTCAGAGCGTTGGCCAAAATGTGGGCACTAATTTTCAAAGAAGACCTATTCATTTGGAGAGATATAGGAATTTATTTTTTGACAGTATCCCTAGCCAACCAAACCCTATTCCTAATGAGGTCAGAGATAAGATTCCCAAATTCAGTGGGAATAATGTTGTAACTAGTGAAGAACATCTAAAAGTATTTTTGATATAATGAATGATTATGAGATTGAAGATGAGGATGTTGTGATGAAATTATTTGTGCAATCCTTAACTGAGGATGCAAGAGACTGGTACCAAGGTTTTCCTGATCATAGTATCTATTCTTGGGATGAATTTGTTAGAATTTTCAAAGAACAGTATGGTGACAAGATAAATTATGGTTTTATGTTGAATGAATTCAACAGTTTGAAAAAATTTACTAATGAAGGCATTGCTCAATTTAATGTAAGATTTCACAAGGCTATGTATAAGTTGTTCCATGTATTGAGACTAGACGAAAATGTAAGTTTCACCACTTATTGTAATGCTTTGGATGGAAAGACTACTTACCTTCTTAGAGATAAAGATCCTGAGACTATGAGAGATGCATATAAGTTGGCCATAAACATAGAAATAAATAGAAGAGCTTCTGGAAAGCTTGGTAAAAGGGATGACAGTAGACTCTAGAAAGAGTAAAAAAAACAATCAAATAAAAATCCCAAGGAAGAAGATAAGATGGAAATATTGGTAAGTGTAGTGAAAGATCTTACTGCTAAGGTAGATAAGAATGAGAAGGGTTTTCAAAACAATAGGCCACAATACCAAAGGCAAGATAAGCCTTACTGGTTGCAAGATTTTCCCTATAAGACTCAGTGGAAGGATGGAAAACCTGTGTCACAAGAACAAACTGATCTTAAGAACAAAGATATCCTAGACCCATTGAAAAACAACAATACTCATAATGTGGAAAAAAATCCTTGGTGCATGGCCTGTAATATGCCTCACTCCCCTTATCAATGTGAGGTAGCTTAGAGTATGGTGGAGCAACATGAAAACATTGGAACACAAGAAAGTCAGAGTGAGAAAAAACCTACAATAAATATTTGTAGACTTACTGTTGAAGATGACAATGGTAGTTCAGAGGAAGAGCCACAAGAAAACATGCCAATCACAGTAAATAATATGAGCACTAAGTTAGAGAACTTTCAATTTGGGATGCCAAATGATAAAGAGATAATATTTCTAACTATTGCTGCTATGACACAAGCAAGAAGTTCATACCAGCTTAGGAATAGAAAAGTTGATCAAAGTGGGAAGAAAACTGATTCACCTATTATCATTGAGGTCATAAATGAAGAAAATACATAAGGTCAACTGAAGGATATCTTGGTTAAAGAAAAAAAAGTTACCCCCACTCATGACCAAAAGACAAGATAGTCAAAAGAGATTAAAGGTAAAATATCTTCTGACAATGTCATGAGTTTCCCAACTTTTAACATGAAGCAAGCCTTATCTCAGATGAAAGTCTCTTTCCCTTTACTTGAGATGTTTAAAATGAAAGAGCACCGAGAAGCAACCTTCTCATTGTTATCTAATTTGCCTAGTATGCATGATAATACTATTTTGAATGATGAACTAAAAGGTGAGAAAGAAGAAAAGATGGAATCCCAATATGTTTGGGAAATATAGTTGTTCAAGAGCTAGATTAGATTGATCCTTTTTATGTTGCACTGCACACAAACAATATGTTGCTAAAAAATTGTATGATGGATTCAGGAGCTACTGCTAATGTGATGACTTACACTATTATGAAACAATTGGGTTTAGAGGTGGATACTACTTGTGGTAAATGTTATGCCATGGACAATAGAGAAGTACCTATAGTAGGAACTTTTCAAGGATTAGAAATAAAAATTGTTGCATACCTTGAGGTCACTTTTAAAATAGATGTTGTAGTTGTGGATTCACCACCCCATTATGGCATGCTCTTATCAAGACATTGTGTTGCAGCCATTGGAGGGTATGTACAATTGGATTTGTCTTTTGCTACCATTTTTGTTAATGGGAAAGAAACAAAACTATTAAGGGATCTCGGATCTCATATTTATGTTGAGAAGGTTAAACCAAGCATGCTAAATTTCTTTGTGGATGTAGATATAAATAATTTCAAGGTGGAAAAGATTCAACCATGGTTGAAAGACATAGATCCCATAGTTGAAGAGTTAGAACTGCAACAGCTTGGACTGTGGTAGATGTATTTTGGTGGAGCATGCTCTAGAGAAGGGTCAGAAGCGAGTGTACTATTTGTCTCTCCATCAAGTATTACTTTCAAATATTCATTTCTGCTGACATTTCAATGTACAAACAATACAGCTGAGTATGATGCCTTGTTATTGGGATTATAAATAGCAATCAAGCATGACATTAAGTTATTAAGAGTCTTTGGTGATTCAGAGTTAGCTATTTCTCAAATTAGATCAAGATACATCACCAAAAATGATAGACTGAAATAATATAAACATGTTGTATGGGATAGCATTGAGTTTTTTTATTCATTTTCTATAAATTGGATAGAAAGATCTAAGAATATCATGGAAGATTTTTTGGCAAATGTGGCCTTGAAAAATGATGATCTAACATTAGCAGGAGTATCTATTGTGGAAACTAAAACTAGGCCTACCATTCTTGATAATGTGTATAATTGGAATGTTTTTGAAAGTGATGAGGACATTCTCAATTTTATTCAATGTGTGGATAATTATGAAGGGCAAACCATTGACTGTAATAATTTGATAGAGATTATTGATGGGAAAGAAACCATATTTGGCAATGAGATTCTGCAATTGCAGACAAATCAAATCCCCAAAGGACTAACTCAATTGGAGGGATTATTCGCTAACAATGATAGTCATATGTGTCAAAAGTCTATAGCTAAGTTGGATGAATTTGAGGAGGTAAACTTGGGATCATAGTGTAATCCTAGGATTGTATATATTGGAAAGAAATTAGCTCCTCATGTGAAGACAAATTTGATTAGCTTGCTAAAAAAGTTCAAACATGTTTTTGCTTGGTGTTATGAAGACCTTAAGGCTTATAGGGAAGATCTCTTTCAACATGAAATCCCATTAAAAAATGATATTAATCCTTTTAGACAAAAATAAAGGCTAATCAATCCTTTACTAGTCCCAAAAATGCAACAAGAATTGGAAAAAATTAGAGAGGATGGGATCATAAAACCAATTAGGCATTCCTCTTGGCTGTCTAATTTGGTCCCTGTCAGAAAGAAAAATGGGGATATTAGGCTATGCATTGATTTCAGGAACCTCAATGTGGCTTCATTAAAAGATAATTATTCTTTACCATACATGGAGGCAATGCTACAAAGGGTTACTAGTTGTGATTTTCTATCTATGATAGATGGTTTTTATGGTTATAACCAGGTCCTGGTTCAAAAAAGTGAGCAATTCAAGACATCTTTCACGACCCCATGGGATACATATGTTTATGTAAGAATGCCATTTGGCCTAAGAAATGCAGGAGCTACTTTCCAAAGAGCCATGGATGTGGCCTTCAAGGAGTTTATAAATATAATCATGGCGGTGTAAAAAGATGATCTTACTACATATTCTCAAAAGGCTGAGGATCATTGTAAGAATTTGGAAAAGATTTTTACTAAAGCCTTGGAGTATGGGATTTCTTTAAATCCAAAGAAGTGTCATTTTGCTGTGACAAAAGGTAAATTATTGGGACATATGGTATCCAAAGAAGGTGTTAGGATTGATCTTGAGAGAGTAGAAGCCATTAACAAACTCTTACTCCCAAAGAATATCAAAGGTGTTCAGTCTTTTCTGGGAAAAGTAAATTTTGTGAGGAGATTCATTGCAAATTTGCTGAGATAGTCAAGACCATTGTTAAATTGTTAAAGAAAAATGCTAAGTTTGAATGGGGTAAAGATGCTCAGTTAGAATTTGATGAGATAAATGTAGCTATTCAGAAAGCACCTATACTGAGATCTCCAGATTATGAAAATCTTTTTTCTATATTTTCTTTTGATTCATTCCATACAATTTCTGCAGTACTCTTGCAGAAGGATGACGAAGGTTTTGACTATCCCATAGAATTTTCTAGTAAGTCTCTACAAGCAGCAGAACTTAATTATGAGATAATGGAGAAACAAGCATATGCATTGGTCAAAGCAGTCAAAGTTTTCAGACCTTATTTAGTTTGTGCAAAGTGTTGGTTGTATTCCAGGTTTTTGCTTCTTTCCCTCAGCTTTGTGGTTTTCCCTCTCCAAGTTTTCATGTTTTCAAGTCTAAACCTGTGAGAATATTCAAAAGGTTTGAAACCCTAGCTCTTATTCAGTGTTCCAATTTGAAGAGAAACCCTAAGGTGTTGTTCGCTTATGTTTCTCAGTTACCTTTTTGCCTCACTTAAAGTCATGAGTTGTATTCTAATCACTTAGTCACATAAATTAAATGGAATATTCCTTTTTACTCTGAGACATAGTGATTAGCCTTTGTCACATTGTCTCATGCAACATCAGAATATTCCTTTTTCATTACCAAACTTCACGATTTACTTTGTATCGCATAGTCGCAGAATCATTGAATAGAACAACAATATATCAAGGGGCCCATAGATAGGTCGAGAGGTCGCAAGAAGTTTTTAGTAGTCAAGGGTTTATTATGAGATATTGCAATTTCCTTGTGTCACGCGATCGCTAAATAAGTCTGAGGTGAAGTGTGGTGCAAAAGCTTTAGTCGCGCAGTCTCTAGAAAAGATGCCAGTTAAGTTAAAACTTCTGAGACCTTGCGACTAACCTTTTACAGTTTGGGATAAAACACAGTTGGGTTGTCGCCAGATAACTCAACTTTCAATCAAGATAAGACATGTGTCAGGAGGTAAAAGTAATTCAAAGTGATCTCTTAAAGCTAAAGTTTTATTCAGTGACTACGAGACTAACTAGGAGTTTTTGTTAGTCATAAGGTCTCAGAATATTTTTAGGGTATAAGAAGTTACTTGGTGATTAAGCGACAACCATCAGATAAAGTCATTGAAAGATCCTACAGTAGTTGCCAAGTCTAAGAATAAAAGAGCCTAAGGAGAAAATTCCTCACGACTCAATGGCTAAGGGTATGTCACGAGGTCCTCAGATAAATTAAATGGCAACATACCTTTGTCGCATTGTCTCAAGAATTTTTGGTACTTAGCATTTTCATTTAGCGATCAGGCGACTAAGGGTAGTCGCATGGTCTGGAAAAGGAAAGATAACATTTAGTGACTAAGAGATAACTATACAAGTTAACACTAACAGTTAATCACATAGTCTCAGAAAAGAATGTGGGTTAGTAATGATCATTGGCGACTTTGATTTCCTCATTGTCGCGTGATCGCGAAATGGTGACTGTGGTTAGCAAAAGTGAAGGAAGTTGTGTAGTCACCATGTCTCTAGAGAAATCACAGGTTAAGGATTGGGGTCAGCGAAAGAGAAAATAAGTGCAGTCACATGGTCTCTTAATACCAAATTCTATGAAAAGGCGGCAGTATCAAATATGTCAGTATGAATCATTCATCAGCCAATCAGATTTTTAAATTTTGATTACTGCACAGAAAAGGGTAGCTGAGATGTATGATAGTGGGCCAATCCCAGGATGACATGTTAGCTCATTTGAATTTTATAAGGTTTTTCCGAGGATTCAGTTTTATAAATTTGATTTTCCTGTCACACTCAGGAAACTACGGCTAGGTTTTCAATTATGTTCGTAGTATGTGGAATTAAAGACATAATTGATGTTCTAAAAATCATGAGCTATGTACTTTGAATGGTTAATATAAGGAGTTGATGGCTTATTCATTTGCATTCACCTTGCTTTCAGAATTCCAAAACTTGAAGAGCTAAGTTGTCTGACAGAGTGAAAAATTGAGAGAATTATAGGGTTTTCTATTGTTTAAAGGCTCCTTGTTTCCAGATATTTGTGCACAGGGCAGTCTATGAGTCTTAGTGATAGATTTGTTTCTATAACAGTGAAGAAAAGGAAATTCAAGCACTATAAACATGAGCAAAGTGGTCAGTGTAGCTTCGACCAGTGGTGAAAGTGACAAGGTGGAAGACAAGGCCAAGGGAAAAGTTATTTTTTCAGATGAATTCCTCAGGTTGCTTCCTGGTTCGACACAAAATAAAAGGGAAAATGCAAATGTGCTCATTGATGACTATCAAGATGTTCGACATGTTACTCCAAGAACAATAGGTTTTTCTCTTTTTAATTATTTTTATAAGAACTCTGATAAGGCTATTCCAGTGTCAAACCCTTGGACCTGTGGTTTAGCCAGGTTAATTGTTCCTGATGTCTTTGTAGATGTAGACTTGCTCCTAGACTTGGCCAATCATTATGATGTTTTGTCCAAAACAATCAAAAGGAATGATGGAACGACCTTATTGATATTGAATAGAAATTCCTCCATGCAAGCCTTTGGCTTATATAGCACCATGTCCACCAGAATAGACATGACAAAGAAACAACAAAGATATACTTTGAAGCCTGGTATTGCTAGAGGCCAGTTGCTGAAACATATGCTAAAAGAAGTGAGAAAATATTTGGATCCTATGTCTGCGACCAACCCATATTATTACAAGGATTTACATTTCTATATCAAGTATGTTGCCTGTGCCCTGTGTAGAGTGCTAGGGACAGATGGTGATGCAGAGAAGATTACTGTAGGAATTTTGATGATGGTGTTGGACCTACAAGAGGTCCACTCCAATACTAGTTATGATTACATTCAACATATCATAGATGAAATGCATGAGGGTTTTGTTACAACTCAGAAAAGGATGAAAAACCCAAAGGAGAAGGAGCCCAAGTTCTTACACTACTCCATTCTTATGCATCTCCTATTGCATTTCAATTTTTTTATCATGGATGTTAATAATTTAGCCCCTCAGGGGTTCTACCAAGAAGGACCAAATCCTATCCAATTTTGGGTGAGGGTTTGGAATTACACTTCTAGGGACTGTGATTATTGTGCTTTTCAGAATTGGATTCTGTATCCAATAGTACAGAGTTTGGGGATCAGCAGAACAAGAATCCCACTAAAGATTATGCAATTTCTTAGGCCATGTGACTACACAGATAGGTGGGATGGAAAGCATAATTGGGGTGATTTCTTTTTGG
>MU224896.1:1314418-1334090 GCA_018584345.1 Thuja plicata
TATTATTTCCTATATAAAATATGAAGTTATGGTGAGTTGTAAGAGGTTCGGTTTTAAGACACCATCTCAAGAAGAATCATTCTCACATAAAGTCCTTCCTAATATCCAGTGATCATAACCAAGACTTGATAGGGCTGAAGGGGCATTACATGAGGCCTCACACAAGAAAACAAACAAGCTAAGTCTAGCAATGAAAGCATCATGAAAATCTTTAAAAGAGCTTTGGAGAAAAATAAAAAGTCTTGGCATTCAAAACTGAAATTATTCCTTTGGGCTGATAGGGTAATGGTGAAGAAAGCAATAGGGGTATTCCCTTTTGAAATGGTCTATGGAACTTAGGCAAGGTTGACTTTAAATAATCTATTACCAGTGAATAAATTTCTCCAAGAAGAGGAATTTGAAGAACAAGAACCCAGGATAGAGAGGATGGACCAACTGGTGGAACTAGAATAAATAAGAGCAGAGGCACATAGAAGAAACATGAAACTTCAACAACAATCCAAGTACTTATTTGACAAAATAACAACTAAAAGAAAGTTTCAGATAAATGATATGGTGTTGCAGTGGAATGCTAGAAAAGAAGAAAAGGGAAAACATGGTAAATTCGAGTCATTATGGATGGGCCCTTTTGTTATCCAAGAGTTTCATGGTCAAGATTCTTATTTTCTGGAGGACACAAGTGGTGAGGTGTAGGAATTGCCAGTGCATGGACAGTTCCTAAATCATTTTTTCTCATGAAGTTTCGTTTTCCATGCACACTAGTTTAGATTTCCTTGCTTTAGTGTGGTTTTTGTGTGTGTATGTATAGTTTTGTTTTGGTTTGTGGTCAGTCTCCCAGAGTTTTAGTTTCTAATGTCAGTTTTACAATTGACTTTCCCCAGTCGGAGCCATTGTTAGCACTGCACATCAAAATTTTCAAATTCCCATGCTTTGGAAAATTTTCCCATGTCTTTTGATTCAAAATCCATGTGGTCGCATGTCAAATAGTTAATTTTGTGTTAAAATGTTCAAATTTCCATGTTCTAAGCTTTAGTCGCATGCCCACGCTGACTTTTTAAAGTGTTCTTTTAAGTTTGAGAGTGAGCGACTTAGTCATTAATGTGTCTTAATTGCGTAGTCATGATGCATTTTTGAAGTCGAGTTATCAATATATGACTGAGCGAGTTGGTTTTGTTTTTTTTCTCACTCACTCGTGGGGGATCAAGTTCTTTGTTAAAATTCTCAGTGAGCTAGTGATGAGTTGAATTTTTAAGTATCGCGCAATTGCGGTGGTTCTAGATCTTTCACTTTTTGGTCCACGACTGAGTGAGTTCTATAAGTTAGGGTTGATCATGCACTTGGGCTTAGTTATTATGTGTATCTTTTGAAACCATGAGTGCATGATGAAGACATATTTTAGAAAGATCTCACTCGCAAAGGTCTTAACTGTTGTATTTTGTGCAGTGCGAGTGCGCGATGTAATATGCATTCATTATCAGATGGTCCTTGTCGCTTAGTTGGGCAGTAAATATGCAGTGTTATAAAGTGCACGAGTGTATGACTAAATGTTTAGTTTGGTTACCAATAACTCACCAATGATTTGTTGTCTTAAATTTTAAGCTCGCGAGTGCACGACTGATAGAAAAATGGGAATTTGTCGCTCAGTTTCTCATGAAGAAAAATCATTCAAGAAAGAGCAGCAAGTGAGTGATTAATACATGATGAAGGCATTTACTTAGTCGTGAAGGATTCATTTATAAGGAAATCTCAGCAGCAAGTATGCAACTAAAATAAAAAAGGGGTCATCATTCACTCACTAATGCTTATGAGCTGGAACATCTTGAAATGTGAATAAGCGATTAAGTAAAAATGCATAAAGAAAATAGTCATCGCCCACCCACTAAGGTATAAAGACAAATCAGAAAGCCATGGTGACTACATGAAAAGAAAGTAATGTATGATTATTTTGAAAACTTGCTCACTTTCTCAAGCACAAAGCATGGTAAGTGGAGGTCAACGAGTGTGTGACTAAGGATTGACTAAGTAATAAAGATCATGTCACTCACTCACAGAGTTTCAATGAAAGTAAAGTTTTGAGTGGCCACTCCATGATTGATGAAAAGAAAAGTAATGTTTCTTACTCACTCAAGTATAAATACAAAGCGCGAGGGGATAGGGAGCGCACGATCGTAAAATGATGAAGTTGCAAGTTAGGTGATCGCCCAGTCACGAAGCATAGAAGCCAAAGAAAAGATAGAGGGCGAGTGTGCGACTGATAGAAGGAAAGGTCTTGTCACCCACTCGTGAGGAAAAATTTCAATGTAAGCAAGGTACAGTGAGCTGGTGACAGATTGACATGTGGCTCATTTTAGGCTTACAAAGGCAAAAAATAAAAAGGGTGTTTACTCTTTTCCAGCAGGGATCATACAGTGTGAATTAATGGCAGCATTAGTTACAGAGAGATGATTGCATGATACTGCAAGTGTGATATTTTGGCATTCAATTGGATAAGACGTCGATTTGATGACTATACATCTGAATGATTGAGCTTGATTTTGTACAGCTCTCATTTCTCCATCCTAAAATTTTATGTAAAGAGCAATAGAGCTTGTTTGTCTAAGATAGAGATTTGAGGAGAAAAAATGAGTCAAGCTATTGTTAGTGCTGCTTCACATGGGTTTGAGAAAAAGGAGGTCATACCAAAAAAGTATGTGGAAGAATTTGCTGAGTTTTTGCCTAGGACTTTGAATATGAATAGTGCAAATCAGGATGAATGGAGAGATAGATGGTGCCAATGTAGAAACCTGGTCACTCTGAATTATTCTGGTAATACTTTGTTACACTATTTTTGGAATAATAGGGTTAAAGAAGTCCTTATTTGTAATCCTTGGGATTTGAATATAGAAAAATTAATTGTTCTTGGAGTTTATTTTGACATAGGCCTTATTAGGGAACTTGCTCAGAACAACTGCCCAGTAGTTAGGGTAATCAGGAAGAAGAATAAGAGTCCCTAGTTTCCATAGAGAGGAGGTCAGTGGCAGAAGTCTTCAGAATCACTAGTGCATTGTGCTTAGATATTGATTTAAAGAAAATTCAGGCAAATTATGTCAAGAGAGAACATTTTATTAAGAAATATGAAATGGCCAAATTCATGCCCAAGGTAGATAGGCACTTGGTGAAAATCCCAGATAATCTCAAACCACCTTTTGACTTATCCCTATTTCACCATTACATAAAATGCACATTATATGGTTTTACTAGAGTATTACATTTTGATGGAAATTCAAAGTGCCTCAAGATGTACTCATGATGGCCATGAACTTTCAGCACTTGGAGGTCAACACTGATTATGACTATGTGGGATACATAGTTGATGCTATTCATGCTGCATTATTGGAGATACAATTAGATGCCCTAGTACCTACCTTCAAGCATTATTCTCATATAATGTATATGATTCTATATTATAATAGGGCATCTATGGATAAGGATCTTGAATTATTTGTTTCAGAGTATGGTGTCTATGCACAAATCCAAAGTTGGACCTAGGTATGTGATAGTTCATCTATCAACTCATCTTTTGTATGCTTTTGTAATTGGATTGTGGATCCAATTTTTGAGTTATTGGGAACAAATAGGCATAGACTTCCATTTGAGGTTAGAAAAGTTTTGAGACCTTTGGAATTTTTTCCAAACTGGCCTGTCACCCACAATGGGGGTAAATTTTTCTTCTTTGATTACATTACTATCATCAAAGTGTATGGCTGTACACAACCACCTCACATCCTCCCAAAATTTGTTCCTCCTAGGATTGCATTGTTGGAATTTATTTGGAAAATCAATTGGGTTGATAAAGAATTTTTAGAGGGACATAGGAAGGGTACCTTCATCCCTAGATTATCGATAGGTTGTGACTTCTCCATTAGGAAAAGATTTTTTGACCAAATTAATGACTTCTTGAAACAATATAGAATGTCTACAACAATTGCCAATTTCTATGATCCAGAACAGTTTATACAAACAGCCCTGAAAAGAATGACTCCTTGGTAAAAGATTAGAGATCATGAGCCACTGGATGATGAAGATGTCGTGAGGAATAAATTAAATAAGCATGAAGCCCAGGAGAGGAGAAGGAAAATGAATGATCTCCTTAGGGCAGAAGCTGAATGGAAAGAGTCAGACAATACTTTCTCTGGTTTTTTTTGGATCTCCCATACTTACAAAGAATAGAGGAAATGCTTAAATCCTATGACACTTTAATGGCATACGTACCATAGTTTAGTGCTGAGGATGCACAGTTTCAAGGGTCCCCAATTCCTGTTGCATTGCATGACCTAGAACATAAAGAACAAAAAAAGGAAGAGCATCAAGAACAAGAAGAGGCTGGTGAGGAAGCTACCTCTGCTAGAGAACCACCCAGGAAAAATAAAAAGAAAGAACACAATATGATGTAGGACAAGAAAAGTATGGCCAAGGATATGATTACTGAACATGGAAAATATTTTAGAAGGCTAAAAAGAAAATTGAAAAAAGAGCCTCGAGTTGAAGGCGAAGGGGATAACCAATTGGTTTTATTTGAAAAGGATGACGAGAGAGTCATGATAGCCAATGAATTCAAGAAAGATGGTGAATTCATAAAGGCTGAAGAGTTCAAGACTTTTCTGATTAAGCTAAAACAAAAGGACTTGAGGCAAGGATTAACCATAAGTGAAGAAAACATAGATAAAGATGAAGAGATTGTAAAGACACTCCAAAATTATGATCCTGAGAGTGAACTAATCACTATGGAGTAGGCCAGATTGTTGGTACAAAATAGTGGAGTAATGTCGATGCCTGGTTGGGACTTATAGTCCACATTTATCATCAATCAGATTAGGAGGCAAGAAGATCCCCTATTGAAAATAGAGTTTGAGATGGATGAACTTCTTAAAGGATCAGGATTTGATCCTAAATACAAGACTCTTGCTATATGGTCATTGGCCCCTAATACACAAAAGACTCTAGTCATGACTATAAGAGAGGAAAAGAAGGTAGACAAAATGATTTGGAATCTGCAGAACACTATAGACACTAAAATAGCTCAGATGATGACTCAGGTATCATTCATGAACCTGGTGAAGGTTGATGATTTATGAAAGAGATATGAAACAAATTTTGGTCAGATGATGGCCTTAGAAAAAAAGCATGAATAGGTTGTGGTTCTTAACCACACATTAGAAGAAGATATTGCTATGTTGAAAGAGGAATTAGTGGAGAGTAAAAGAGAAAAGACTCCAATTCCTCAACAAGTGTCAAAAATTGAAGCAGATGCTGCCATAAAGGCAAAAGAAGATTCAACAATGGTAGAAGGCCAGTCCAAAGAATTGTCACAGGGAAAGAGCATAAATGTCATGTCCATCATATTGCCCATACTTAAACATCAAATTGATGTTTTGAAGAAGAAGACTGACATAGTGTATACACTATATGGCTCATTGCAAGAAGCATCACAAGTAGCTGTTGAAGCCATGACATTCTTAGAGCCCACATTCAAGACTTGGTCAGGAAGGGATAGGCTGATGGATAAACTAAAAATAGCCATGTTAAACAGTGATGATTTTCCTAACAAAATCATAGATACCATTGAAATGATCAATGAGGTAAATAATACATATGGTTTCTTTAATGGAAAAGTTGACTGGATAAGTGGTAAATTATAACTATTTGGTGACCAGTACCCTCCCTTGATCCCAAAAATATATGATGAAGCTAGCATTCTGAAGCCACAATCCGATTGGACAAATGGATTTCATGGGATATTCATAGATGAGGAGATGAAGCAGCACCTAGAAAAGGATGCAAATGCTCAATATTGCAATGAACTGATTGACAACCTCTTCAAGGTTGAGAGAGATATGGCAAAATTTGTTTCAGAGGCCAGATCAACCATTGACGCCAGCTAGACAGACGTTGTTGCCAAATTGGAACAGGTAAAGAATTTTTATTGGCCCACCACCAAAGAGGTAAATAGGTGGGATGTGAATCTAAAAGGATGAAGAGGATACTATCAAATTGCATCAACAAACCTTATTTAGACTTTGCCAACTTTTGCCACCTGTGTTTGGTTGCAGTTTTTATTTTTATGTTAACTACAAATTTTTTGTTAAAAAAGATTTTGTAAATCTTTCCCAGTGAGTCTGTATCTTGTTGCATCCTTATTTATAAAATGATTCCAAGACTACTGGGAAAGAGATAGCCATTTTTCATTGGGATGTATATGTTCATTATACAAACTCTGGTTCAAGACTTTTAGGTGTTTTTGGGTTTTGAGATATTGTTGACTGTAATAGCAATTTTGATCATGAATATAAATGAGATCCATCAATAGTTTCTGAAACATATGATGAGAATTTTGTCTTCATTATGGTTTTCTAAATTTTATGTAAATTGAATGTTTAAGGAATATTCAATTTATGCATCTGTTATGCAAATTTTGAAATAATTTTAGGGTTCTTTGAAGGAAAGATTAAAATTGCCTTAGGAGTATATTTAGTGGGATTCAATTTTTATAATGAATTTGATGAATTAATTTGTAATATGTCTGAGGATAGACATATAAGGTATGTCTATGTTTATGTAATATTCTATAGTTGTCTAAAATTTATGTTCATGAGTGAGAAGGTTAAAGCTATGCAGCAGTGACTACATGCCCTAGGATTAAGCACTGGTCTATCCTCCATTGAATTAGGCGACTATCACTATTAAAATTGATCTTTAGTCATGGTTTGGTATGTTCCAATAAATTTTACATTGATGCACTCCTGTAATTACAATCATATTCTATTGGAATAATTTAGTGATTTGATTGTTCTAAGTTAGAAGGGTAATCCCGTCTGAGTTTATGGAGCTCAAAGTGTAGGAGGTTTAAAAACCTTATTTCTGTCATTCTTTATCTTGTATGGTTAGTGTCTGGGATAAATAGAGAAAGCTCTTTGAGAGTATTTTTATATCAGCAAGAAAAGGAACTAACACCACCTACAGCCAAAATGTATGATGATCTTTATAAGACCTTAAGGTGCTCCTGCACCATAGTAATTTATCTTGTGGAAACCAAAATAGGGAGAAAACCATGGTGGTAATTAGTACCTGCTAAATGATGTACTATTCTAAAGTACGTCATGTGAGGAGCTTAACCATGTTAGGATTTTCCAAAAACATTGTTAGGTGCTACCCAGTGAAGGGATTTTCCTTAGGCTTGTTAGGACCTTCACCCTGTTAAGAGTAGTGTTGTTAGAGGACTTTAAACACTTCTTAAAGTGTCTCCTTTTTAGAGTATTTATAACAATGATTCATTAAGATCTACCCTATTGAGGGATTTAACCCGTTGTAACTATTACAAAACAATAGAAAGAATGATTAATAAAATAACATTACCTCTACTTGATCAGATCCCCTAAAAAAAAAAATCTCTTATCAACACACTTAACTCTTCCCTAGCTTTATCTAAACTCACACTTTTCACCACACATATCCAACACAAGATCAACACACTTAAATTTCCACTTCATCCATTATATACTGAACTTTTAAGTCCACCACCATAATCAAGCCCTATATTAGAATTTAAAACATCCCACTCAGATCCAATGCACCACAAAACAAAATTAAATGCACAAAACATATTTCCAAGACCGCATAGACCAATACAAAAATTTACATAAAATATTATGTCACGGAGTCAAACACGTTTAAAAATAAATTAACATCATCTATAATATTCTCCACACACTAGCATTAAACAATGTGATGATAGATCATCACCTCCAATCATGAAGAGACGTCACCAAATTTTGACTAAATCAACTGATTCCACCATAGCCTCAACGTTGATCACTGATCAAATATTTATCAACTTCTCTCAAGAACATAAACACTTTAACCTATTAACAACTCTATGTCTTCTCACCATTCACCTATCCTACACATGTGTCACTCAAATTAGTTGTGATTACAACTATAACATATGAAAAAAATTGGCCACCATATCCTATGACTATGCCATATGATACAATACATATTTTACAATACATTCAAATCATCTATCACCTGTCATTAACTATTCTAATAGTTTCACTATTTTACTGCAACTGATCGCAACTTTCACATAAGATCACTTCAGTAGTAGTGGTCATGCATTAGACATCCACAGATAGATCTAAGTCTACCATAATGATAGCAACCACTGAAATTTACTACAACCCTTCATTCAACATAATTATTCTTGACAACACATTAAGAACAAAAAGTTAATAGTGGACATCAATGAAAACATAATAATTGATCATGATGTAATTGAATCTACATCATGACATCTCCAAAAATTAATTACCATCACTGCATCAGATATGCAAACATATGTATCATAAGGGGTCGCTAAGGATAGGAGGATCCATTAACGAGTCCTAGATCCTTTTTTGGATGCTTAGGACTCATTAAAGGACCCTACGATCCCTAAGGATGCCTTAGGACCATTTAGTGCTCATTCGAACCCCTTAGGACCCTTTATGTAATTTTAGACAAAATTTTCCCTCCTTCAAAGCATGATCTCATTCCTCTTCTAGAAAAACTAGCTTTGAGGGATCCATTAATGTGACCCATGACTATTAATATATTCTAAGGGATCCTAATGGGTCTTAAGGGTTCCTAATACATTTTAAATGGTCCTAGCACCCCATAGTACCCCTTAGAACCCATCAGGACCTACAACCCTTTAGGACATTAGATTAAATTGTCATGCCTAAATTTTACAACCCAAAACACACTAACAATGTATTTTGTTTGTAAGCATGTTAATTCTACTAAAGTTGCATGTTCAGAAGGGTCAAGTGTTTACTATGTTCACTATCGAGGTTACATAATCGATGGATTTAAAAAATTCCCATGAGTATCTGGGTAAAGTGGATTGAGGTCAAGGATAATCATGACAAGTGTCAACATCCCTCGATACATTTGCCTAATGTGGTTCATCTAGGTGGCCACACTTAATTGTGATAATTTATCAAAATCTGATTTTTAATCCTTTAATGAGTTATTAATGAAATTCAACTATTATGATGATTTCAAATTATTTTAATTAAATTATCCCTTCCTAAGATTTAATGAAACACTAATTAAAATAATTAATATCATCATACTTAAATGGTTCAGAAAATATGTCTCTTTTAAAATATATTTGATAGAATTTGATGGAAAATTATTAAACTTACCATATTGAATTATAGTTAAGTTTAACACTTATGTTTAATCAACATTTAAACGTAACGTACATATAGTCTACTCATTTTAATTAAACAATATTATTATTTTTAATATAATTTAACTAAAGCTAATTAAGATAATAACATACATTTTTGCTTATAAATCACATTATAACAATTTACATTACTATGCATAAGTCAAATTGCTAATTACATCCATTTATTATAATCCATTAATATTCAATCTAATTTAATAATTTAACCTATTAGTAATTCATGCTTTAGAACCTAATTAAATCACTAAACATTTTGCCCTTTAAATTAACTACAATGATTTCTCCTAATGAAATCCTATTATAATATTTAATAAATTAACTTAATTTTTTCCCTTACTACTTTCTTTAGAGGGTTGGGCGAATCACTAAATCTTAATCTTTTTAAAATCTTCATTAAAATTCTTCCACTCTAAAATTATAAATTCATTTAACAAATTTAAGCCCTCCCCACTAGATATCAATTAAATAATAATGTACCCATTTAAGTTTAAATACAAGCCCATAAAAAACTTCCCCCTAATTTACAAATTTGAAATTCAAAAGCACCAATATTTTATTATTTACTTATCAAGCCTTAATAGGGCTTCCACCAAGAAAAGAGAGGAAAATGAGTTTTATTATTTCATTTCTATTTTCCTTCTTCTCCTCTCTCCTCTCAAGCGTAACCCTAACCACCAATTAGGGTTTGGGTGGGTTTTACATTTTCATTTATTTCTCCTTCTTTTCCTCTCATTGTCTCTTCTAAACCATAGCCCTATCTATTTTTCTCCACATTTTTTTTGTTGTAGGTTTCATGAAGGACACACACACACACACACAGATATATATATACAAGGAAATGTTCAGCCTGTAATCATCAACTAAAATATCAAAGGTATTACGGGGTTAGCATGTAAATGATTCAAATAACAAGAATGAAAACAAGAAAAAGATCCTCATATAATCAAATAGAGATAGAAACAAGTGCACCCAAGAGGCTTGTTTGATTCACTCTCTTATGGATTTATGAATGTGATCTCTCAAACACAATATTCAATATCCCCAAGTGAAAAATGCTAGATGAATGCAAGATTGATGGGTGGAAGAACAATTCAAAAGTTAGTATGAAACAAATAGTCTCAAAGATTCTCAAATTGTGAAGAATAAGCTACCATGGACGTGGTGGTACCCTAATTTTTGACAATTTAGAAGTCCCAATCCATTATCAAGAAGAATGTTTCTCCATACTAAAAAATCAAAGGAAAGAAGCTTTATGACACAAATAAACAAAACTAACTAATCGAAGCCTTCAGAAAATGTTGGAATTTCAACCTGCTAAAAAAATGATGCCGACAAAGGCTGAATATGGTGGAATGTTAAAAATACAAAAATTTCCTAGTTCGGGAAATCCAATTTCCTATGTCCAACAGAAATATTATCTTTTCACGATGTGTTTTGGATTTTTGGCCAAAGCAAAATCTGAAAGTTAGGTAGTTATTTATTAGTTAATTTATTGTTCTTTTCAAAAGTAATTTGTAATAAGGGTTGCGTCTTTTCACACTAAAGAGGTGTGAAAGATACTCAAACACATATATATACATAATTCAAAATTTAAAGAGAAAATACAATACAATATAATACAATTTCACATATTTGGATAGTTTTGAATCAACAATTGTAACATGGACCTGGATGTACTATTTTTTCAAAATCAATAAAGATAAGTGCTTTTTCTTTCACATGTGTAATAGTTTCATTATCATTTTATAATTAGTCCCTTGTATAAATCAATAGAACTTCTTCAAAGTGACAGTTTGATGTACATACTTCCTAATCCGGTTCATAGTCTTCATTATCAATTGATTTTTCTCATTTTACGTGGTTAAATTCTGTTGATTGAGCCCTCAATCAATTGGTCTATCATTTGAGAAGTAATATCATTTTGAAATATTTGTGAACTTGTCTAAAGGTTGCATGTTCATTTCATAACACCTTTGAAGTGATAAGCTTTCTTGTAAAACTATCTCTGAGGTTGAACATAAGATTGAAATGATCTTGACTCTATTGCCTGTGATGGAATAAGGCACTCGTCTAATAATTATTTGGATTATAGTTATTCAGTTCATTGTTATAGTTTTGTGATACCTTATCTATCTGTTCATTTCAATTTACATACATATTTACTAAAAATTCTTTCAATTACACAAATTATTTCAATTTATAGTTTATGACATATTACTTTCAGTTAGATTTCTTTCAAGTGCCTTGCCATACTTGAGAGAGAAATTTGTATTTCTTATCTACTATAAAAAGCCTTGTAACTTGAAGGATAAGTCAAGGTATAGGCCTACCAGCCTTGGTTTTGCAGAGGCAAAAATGCAGAAGGTTGATACTTGGAATAGGTTGAAACCTTGTTTGTTGGAAAATCACATGGGTTTCTCATCATTGGATAGGCAAAATCCATAGGAAATCAAATCTGTTGATTTGAGCACCAACAAATTGGTGACTCTATTAGAGATTTGTTCAAAAGAACATTTTTTTATTTTACCTAGAAGCTCTGGTGATACATTTAAGACTCTATCGGGAGAAAAGAACTTAGAAGAAAGTAAGTATTTTCCTTCTAATAAGAAGGTGATGACTCTATTGAACAAAGCATTTCTATCAGTGACTCTACTGAGGGAGAAGAATCAGAAGGAGATGGTGGATTTTTTTTCAAATATATCCATCATTTCAAAGAAAGCCTTTTATTCTAGTTGGTATCAGGCCATTGGATCTTAGGATATTTTAATGCATCCCAAATAAGTTATCCCCTAAAATTTCACAACTTCTACCAAAGTTCCATGGAGAATGGGATGAATCGATACTACAACACTTGGATGCATTTTATACATTCATAGAAGATTAAGAGGTATCTATAGAGGATCAGGTGATCAAGCTATTTGTCAAGACATTAAAATATAATGCCAGACAAGTATATGAATCACTACCCACACAATGTATCTCATCATGGAGATAGTTTGAGAAATGGTTTCTTTATACATTTCATGATGCCAGTGGTGAAGAAGACAACATGTTCTATGAACAATATGAAGAAAAAAATTCATCATGGAAGAAGATCCAAATTACATTGTGGAAGAAGAATTGTACATGTCCCCTATGGATACATTCTTCAATTTGGAAAGATATGAAGGAGCATCTACAATACATTTGTTCATCAGAATGATAAGGATTTATCAGAAAATACCTTCAGATATTAGGCCTTTCGAAAGGGAATTAATGGATAAACTTTGTGATTTAGGAATATATGATGATTCTCAACTAATATTTTTTCTTGAGCAAGTATGTGAGGAATTGAGAAAAGAAAAGAGTAATGACATAGAGGAAGAAAATTCAAATCAGGTTGAAGAAGAATATGTACATGGTAAGATTTGTATGGAGACAGGTATCAATGACCATAATGGTGAGGAAGAAAATCTCCTCAATATAGAACAAATTTTAGACTTGTTAGATGTTGAATATCATAAGTATGTTCAAAATAATGGTTTAAATTTTTCCTATAATCATCAGGATGGGCATGATCAGGTTATATTTGATATAATAAAATCTCGAAAGAGTGAAACATTTGATAAAGGAAATATGATTATGAATGGTTTTGAAAAATATGAAGAATTTTCTAGATATGAACCATGTGCTAATCCATTCTGTGAAATAAATGAAATCTCTCCAGACTATGCAAGTGAATTGGACACAATATATGAGCATGACAAATTTTTAACAGAGATAATTGATGAAGAATTTTCTCTTAAAATAGATGGTGATAAGTTTCTGATTGAGCCTGATTTGGATACTATTCTAGAAGATATAAATTCTCTACAAGGAATTGACTATAAGAATGATTCAGCTAGAATTTTGCAAAATTAGAAAAATATGTTGCAAAATGAAGGGAAAAAATAGATTTATGGCATCTAGATTCTTGGTCAATATGATGAAGTCTGTAGTCTCTATATGATACAAAAGATGATTTTGAGTATTCCTCAGAGGCAGTGAGGAATGATAAAATCTCAGATGAGTAGAGGATATACTAGACTAATACTTGTAGAATTGGTAATCTTTGAATCAGACATAAAGGAAGTTACAATAGTCTATTCCCAGTTTGAATGACACAGTCAAGATTTGACCATGAAGGATGTTATGAATAGGTGGATCAAAATAGTAATCTGAACAATAATGATACATTTAGAATGATCTTGTTGCTAAAGGATCATAACGAAATCTTTGATAGAGGAAAGAGAACAATGTTTAGTTTTTTTGGGCCTGGGGCCACCTGATTTCACTTTGCATCAGATTAAGTGTGGATACTTGGTCTGCTTCTCTAGAGAGAGATGGAATCTTTCTATGCTCACCAAGAGCATATGTCCCTAGAAAGAGCCACTGGAGGTACCCTAAATTTTGAGAATTGAAAAGTCCCAATCCATTATATAGAAGAAAGTTTCTCCATACTAAAAAAATCAAAGGAATCTTTATGACACAAATAAATAGAACTAACTAATTGAAGCCTTCATAAAATGCTAGAATTTTGACCTGCTATAAAAATTATACCAACAAAGGCTGAAGTTGGTCACATTTTAAAAATATAAAAATGACCTAGTTCAGGAAATCCAATTTCCTATGTCCAATAGACATATTATATTTTCATGAGGTGTTTTGTATTTTTGGCCAAAGCCAAATCCGAAAGTTAGGTAGTTATTTTTTAGTTAATTTATCATTTTTTTCAAAAATAATTTGTAATAAGGGTTGTGTCTTTTCACCCTAAAGAGGAGTGAAAGCTACTCAAATACATATACATATATAATGTAAAATGTAAAGAGAAAAGACAATACAATATAATACAATTTCACATATTTGGATAGTTTTTAATCAACAAGTGTAACATGGACCTAGATGTACTCTTTTTTCAAAATCAATAAAGATGTCCTTTTTCCTTCACATGTATAATAGTTTCATTATCATTTTATAATTAGTTCCTCGGATAAATCAATAGAAATTCTTCAAAATGATAGTTTGATGTACATACTTCCTAATCTAGTTCATAGTCTTTATAATCAATTGGTTTTTCTCATTTTGCACGGTTAAATTATGTTGATTGAGGCCTCAATCAATTGGTCTATCATTTGAGAAGTAATATCCTTTTGAAATAGCTCTGAACTTGTTTCAAGGTTGCATGTTCATTTCATAACACCTTTGAAGTAATAAGTTTTCTTGTAAAATTATCTCTGAGGTTGAACATAAGATTGGAATGATCTTGACTCTTTTACTCCTGATAGAATAAGACACCGGTCTAATCATTATTTGGATTATAGTTATTCAGTTAATTTTTTTAGTTTTGTGATATCTTATCTATCTGTTCATTTTAATTTACATAAATATTTACTAAATATCCTTTCAATTACTCAAAGTATTTCAATTTACATTTTATGATATATTGATTTCAGTTAGGTTTCTTTCAAGTGCCTTGCCATACTTGAGAGAGAAGGTTGAAGTGTTTCTTCTCTGCTATAAAACCCTCAAGTAACTTGAACGATAAGTCAAGGTAAAGGTTTACCAACCTTGGTTTTGTAGAGCCAAAATTGCAGAAGGTTGATACTTTGAATAGGTTGAAACCTTGTTTGTTGGCAAATCACTTGGGTTTCTCATCATTGGATAGGAAAAATCCATAGGAAATCTGATCTATTGATTTGAGCACCAAAAGAATGCAATGCAAAGAAATATTGAAGCTAATATTGAAGCTATGATTCTTTTACCATTTCCTAGCATGTGATCTCTCGATTATTTTTGCAAGAAAACAACTATGACCATAAAAAACACTATGCAATTCTAAAGAAAAATAGGCATAATAACATTGCAAAAACAATGTGAGAGATAAAATGCAAGAGAGGAAGGCCTCTTTTTATAGATTTGTGGAGGGAATGGATGGTTGAGATTAAGAGGTGGAAGAGAGATGAGTGGCTAGGATTGAGGTTTAGATTGGAAAAGTCAAAGGGGATAATGCACATGATTAGAGGTAAATTATGTTTTAAATCAAGATTAGAGGAATATTTGCAACTGGTGGGATCAGAAAAGGATAAAGTGACTTAAATAATTTTTATTCTAGTCAAGCTTAGAGGAATTTTGGGCTTGTGGAGGGATTTTTTAATAAATATGAATTTATTAAAAGGGAGATTTTTGAGGGAAATTTATTTAAATAAAATACATTAGGATAGTATTTATATTATATGTAAAAACCACAAATGAAACTATTTAATTAATTTAATTAAATAGTTTAATGCAAGTGCATTTTGGGTCCTTGGCAATCCTACTCAACCAAAAATATGGTTTCCATTGTTATTTAGCTTGTTTGGAGGTTGCTCGGTGAAGTGCTCAGTTACCCAGTTGCTCAGGTATTCCTTCTATCTTTCTTTACTGACGAGTCTTGATGTGTGTTGGTTTTTGTTGCTCAAGTATGCTTTCACTGAGTTGGTGTTATGTGGCTCGAGTATGTTCTTATCAATTCATTCCTATTGCTTGGGTATGATTTTACCAAGTGGTTGTTGTTGCTTGGTGATGCTCTTCCCAATTTGTTTATCCTAATCTGGCCAACTTCTACATTTAATTTCCATGGCGTAATTAATGTGGGGTCTCTCATTAAGATCTGTTTGGACCTGAATTTGGGTCTCTCTTAGGGATTTGAGTGCTGACCTCTTTGGTGGACTCTTGTATATATTTGCTTCCCTTTTCTTAGTTTAGGAGGTATTAGTTCAAAGAAGATAGTAGAATTGGATAGAAGATTAATTGTTGATTCCATCAAAAGGCAAGTCTGTGATCTCGCATGTATGAAGATCATTTATGTAATTCATTGAATGTATATGGTTGAAACTGGGAAGGCCTTATAGCTCGACATGTAATGAGTTTGATCAATAAATGAAAGATATCAG
The DNA here is from genome assembly GCA_018584345.1 of Thuja plicata. NCBI lineage: Eukaryota > Viridiplantae > Streptophyta > Pinopsida > Cupressales > Cupressaceae > Thuja > Thuja plicata. The sequence goes on from MU224896.1 coordinate 1,330,640, forward strand.
TTGTTTCTTGTCTCACTCTATTTTTGTTTCTTTTGCATTATATCTATAAGAGGGTTTGATATTTGGGGGAGCCCTTGGTCCCTCTTACTATCCCTCCTTGTGTCATAGTTAGATGAATAAAAGAGAATTCTATATTAATAATAATATTAATATTTTGGATGTCTACATTTTTCCCCTCTTTTACATGGTGTAAAAAGTGACGTTGCGTCAAAGACAAGAAACTAAGTTTCCCCATAGGAAGTTAGTTTCTAGGAGTCATGCGGAAGTGACGATGATAAGAGGTTGTTCCCCCTCGATAAAAGGATGCAACAAGAGAAGTGTGTGTGGAATTTTCTTGAAAGAAAAAATGCAACAGGAGGAAGGGAGAGGAGTGAATAAGTATAATCCTTACAAAATGAAAGATGCAAAATGATTATGAATGTAGCTAAGTATGCAGAAGCATGACTTGGGGATTCAATTGTGTTAAGTAATGGAGAGCACATCTGATTTTGATATTGCAAAAGGAGGTATGAATCAGGTGTTAGAAAACACAGATGACACAATTTCTTTGGGTGGAATTGATGCTCAAACAAAGAACACTGAAAAAGACAAATGCATCAGTTACCACCAGTCACAACACACCAAGATATAGTAGATAGAGGTAGTGGTGAGTAGGTTTTAACTGATATTAAAAGATAAAATCAATAAAATGGCCTCATGACCAAGTAGTCATTCAGTCCAAAGTTCTCAAAATTGATTTGGTGAAAAACATTATTGCATTCACAAAAGTCAAGCATCACTGAAAAAAGAAAATATGCAGCGATGCGAAAGTAATAAACAAGATAGGAAAAGTTTATTGCAATTTTTGAAGGATATTTGAATTTTTAGGACTTTTGCATTTTTTTATTTTTTTGGAAGTTTTAGCCATTTAAGCTGTACAATGGGATTAAGAATACAAGAATATATGGGTGGGAAAAGAAAGTGACAAAAAGAGGAAAGAAAATGTTTTGAGGAAAATAGGGGCTATAAGAGGGGCTAGAGGGGAAAATTAGGTCATTTTTGAGTAGTGTTTGAAGAAGAAAAGAGTTTTGGAGAGAAAATGGCTGAAGAGAGGCTGAAGGGGCAGTTGGGCGAGTGCTTGAGGATTCATGGTTGACCTGCAGATTAGTTGGTGCTAGTGAGTAGCATGACCTGCACCTTGGATTTATTTTCTTTAAATTTTTTAATGCTTTTGGGATGGGGTAAGTGCATTTATTAGGTGGAAAATAGGGCTCAAATTGGAGATGTTGGTTCTTGAATCAACATTTGCACAAATGCGGATCCACAGACCTGCATCTATATAAAATGCGGTTTTGAACCGACATCTATGAAGACACTGTACTAGGACCCACATGTTCACATACATGGGTCTAGGAGGAAGGAGCTTGGAGACACCGATGTAAGAACCAACATCTCTGCCCAAAATGGTGTCTGGGTAAAGAGGGAAAATGCCAAAGGGTAGGGAAGATTGGAAACTCTGTTTGGGGTTGGGGATGGATCTATAAAAGACCCAGGGGCATGATGCCCAAATCTGGGAGGGGTTAGGCTAGAATCACAAGAAATTAACAGGATTATGTTGGAATATTTCCAGGAGCAGCATCTCCCATTAGGTTCAAGGGAGTACTAGCTGTTGACCATGGAGTTGTAGGGCCAGTTGACTAAGGTGAAGTGGGGATTGATTACAAAATTTGGACTGGGTTATGGGCCCTAATGGCCTTGGCTATGGGTTCATAATGGTATAATGATAGCCCTAGTGGAGAGATGGCATAGTGACACTACCACCTTCCACCTACTTACTCGAGAGGTAACAATTACTCTAGAGGACATTCGGAGGATCCTGCGGATACCGATCCATGGACTAGTCCCAAAGTATATGCTAGAGGATAGAGAGCATTACATATAGCTTACATTCCAAAGACCGCTAAGGAGGATCTATCAATATAGGACATGGATGCCTTGGCAGTCTGCGGTGGACATGAGACTTCAAAGGATAGAATTTTTCTGGTTGGTTTGATAGGAGGGAGGATGTTAGCTGACTAACCAGGCCATGTATATGGGATGGGGTGGTCAAGGGTTTTCATAGAGATGTTGGAGTAGGGGAGACCATATTGTTCAGGGTATGACATGTTAGGGCATCTATATCATGATCTACACATGGCTACATACCATGGGGTGTGCAACATGGGGATAGGGGTGACTTTACTATTATTGAGGGCCTGGGAGCATATTGTTGTGCTTCGACCACTGAGAATACTAGAGCATCTCTAGCCAGGGGATCCCTATGTATGTAGGTACTGACTACTATTGAGATACTCCTCTATGGGACAAACCAGATACTAGAGGAGACTGGTCAATGAGATCCAATTTTTCTACTAGAAACCATCAAGGGTGTGAGCCATGGCGAGCTATGGACTTGAAGAGAGGGGTAGACAATGGGCAAGAGGACTTTTAATACCTCGGGTTCATCTAGAAATACTACTATCTTCTAGGGATGACTATCCATGGATGGAGAGGTATAGACCCTCTTGAGTGATGTGATAGTTCGGTTTATAATAAGGGGTGGTGGTAGAGGATATTTTATATCCTCATGTCACCAAGGAGTGAGGAGTCTAGGGGAGATACATAGATGCCCTCAGAGTGAGGACCACCTAGAGGAAACTGGCATAGGTAGACTAGGTAGCCAGACCAAATATAGATTATGTAGCTTAGTGAGCCACACGTGTACCACTATGACTAACTGATCCAAAATAGGTGGTTGCCAATGAGAAATTGACATGGGATTTGGATATTTATGACAAGAAAATAATGGAAGATGAACTAGAGACATCATTAGCTTGGGGTAGGCCGAGGAGGGCACTTCAAATAGGGAGGAGAAATGTACATGTGCACATTTTTATAGAGGTACAAGGCTTATAGGCACCTGGACATTCACATGGAGAGGGAGAGGGAGAGGGAGAGGGAGAGGGAGAGGGAGAGGGAGAGGGACAAAGATAGGGGCCCATAAGAGCCATTAGGTGAGGGACAAGCATAGGCACAACAAGTACTTATATAGGGATAGGTGTTACAGGGGCCACAAGGGCCACCTGTTGGGTATGTGTTGCAGGAGGTACACAACACTATCATCATAGAGAAATATAACTGATGGTATGAGATGAGATAGGTATTGTTATATGTTGAATGTGGACCTCTGAATTCAGCACAAACACAACATAGTCATTATACAATCATTCAATTAACAAAAATGAACATGAATTGTTCATCTTGCAAACCCGATTGAAGTGACTTGTTGCCTCCTAATCAGTTGGAGATGTTGAGTTTACCCTCAGAATGAGAGCCAACAACCTGACCATTGCTAATATGGAGGATTTCTAGAATGTAAGAAAAGACCAATTTGCCATTACTCTATGAAATTGAAATTGCAACTAGTCTATGA
>MU224896.1:1338431-1388730 GCA_018584345.1 Thuja plicata
TATATATATATATATATATATATGAGCTCAATTTTTAGCATCATTGTACATGTGTATATATTGCTTTAATTATGTATGTTTTATGAGATGATTTCCTATATGATTTAAATGTATGGATTTAGAAATATATGTAATGGATGAATATGCAAATGTTTATGCACATGTTTTATTAATGTATGAAAATGCTATGATAGATGTTAGATGGATAAATGCTATGTATGATTTGATTTATGCTTATAATGGATGCACATGTTTATGGATATATGTATGCAAATGAATGTATGGAAATGCACTTTTTGGAAATGAATGTAATGCAATGGATGCAATGGTACTAATCATCTCATGCAGGATATTCAAAAAATACAACAGGTACTAACCAAAAGAATGTGCACGAAGATCGAGAATGAGAATTGGACACTTGTGCAGTCGAGAAGAAACCGTGATGAAAGATGAGGACCTTTGAAGAATGAGAAGATAATGAAGAGGGAACCAAACTACCACAATGAAAGCCAAAAATGTGAATGCAAGCCTACAATGCAAATGCAAGTCTAAGCTAAATGCAATCCTAGAAATTTGGTTGTTGGACTCATTGTATTTATCATCATCGGGTGCTTTTGGATCATTGGAGTCAATACAATCCTTACTGGTGTTGCTGCAACCATAAGAATATGAATATGACTTTCATCAAATAAAATATAGGAAACAAACATAAGCACCAAGGCACAAGAGCCAAGGTGACCCGAACATTGTTTCCAATTTGATATAGTAAAAGTTCACAAGTAAACAAACATAGCAATAGCAGTCAAGGAGATAGTTTCAACCTCCCCTTCATGTACAAATAAACAAGATCAAGGGATGTGAGGCTTTTATACCTTAATGTAGAAGCTCTTATCACATCACCCTGGTTATTTGACATTTCCGGATCATTGAAACCACACCAAAAAGTAGTAGACAAAGAAAATATCAATGAAATTTATAAGAACAGACAACATACTAAGAAAGAGTCAATCATATCTCAGCAAGTTTCAAGGCTTACAAATGTGTCTATGTTTAGGGTGTTGAAAAAAACCATTGTGCTTGTGAGTGCAATGTGTTTGATTGCTATCAAGAGATGTTTATGTCGTGAGATATCCGAAGTGTGTTAAAAAACATAGATGTGTCCAAAGAGAGTGTTGAAAAACACTGTTTGATTAAGGTGTTGAGAAACACCAGTTTATTCCAGTAGAAAGTTGTCCTTTGACAAGATTACTGACTCAAGTGTAAACCGAAGTGCGATAAAAATTGGGAGCCATGCCCCCAATTAATGAATGGATCAAAGCCAAACAAACAGATAGGGAGATAATGAGAGAAATCTCAGAAGTAGCGACAGTAGGCAGACTCAGTGAGTACCACTGGTGACTGTCATGAGAGATTCTCAAGCATAAAGATCAATGATGAGATTGAAGCATCAGCGGGCAGATGCAGTGAGAACCACTAGTGACTGATGCAAAAGAGAGTCTCAAGAAGAGATGAAGTGCTACAGGGCATCGGTAGGCAGACGTAGTGAGATCCACTAGTGATCAATGCAAGAGGAGAAAGACTCCAAAAGATAAGAACATGCCCCCTAGACCAGGAACATGCCCACCTCAAGTATGACCTATTTCAATCCAGGTGAGGTCAAGAAAAATCTTGAAGATGACAGAAAGCAAAATCACACTAAAGAAGGAAAGAAAACTAAAGAAGGAAAGCAAAAGGGAAACTGCGAGAAAGCCAAGATATGTTGTGACAGATAAAGCATTGCAGAACAAGAGGTGCCTATTTACCAAGTTTCCACCATCTTGGTAGAAATTCTATTTTTGCTACCATGACACCTGTTTACCAGGTTTTCATCACTGGCACATTTTTCTCTGTTTCTCTTTTTTTGTATTTTCAATTTTTCAATTTTTTTTGTTCTTTTCTTTTTTTTGATTTTTTTATATTTTTTTATTTTTCCTTTTTTTTTTTATATTATCAAGGTGCCTATTTACCAGGTTTTCACTAGGATAATAGATACATCAAAGCTCCTATTTGCCAGGTTTTCACTAAGATGATCATTTTTTCAGGACATTTTACAATTTTTAGGATTTTCTCAGAAATAAAGTATGTACATGAGCATGCAGAAGATATCTCAACTATACAATTTCTTTAGGTGGAGAGTGTTGATGGGCTCTTTGAGTGGTTCCCCTTATGTAGTGGAGAGATGATAAGCACCAGAACCAAATACTATAGTAATAATATAAGGACCAAGCTAGTTTGGCTCAAACTTCCCTTTCTAAGTCCGTTGTTGCTGATTTTTAGGATTCTCTCTCAGGATGAGATCACCTGTTTGGAAGTCTCTTGGTCTAACTTTCTTATTATAGCTCTTAGATATCCTCTTTTGATATGCTCTGATATGATCGAATGCCACCTTCCAACGTTCATCTAGTAACTCGAGCTCTTGAAGTTGAGATATTCTAATGTCATCATCTGTAATGAGGCCTTTCAAAGAGACTCGCAATATAGGAATCTCAACATCAATAGGCAGTACAGCATCTACGCCATAGACTAAATCAAAGGGTGTGGCTCCTATTGGCATTCTTATACTAGTGTGATAGGCCCATAAAGTTGGATTAATCTAGAGGTGCCAATCCCATCCAGACTTGTGTACCGTACGGTGTAGAAACTTGAGAATTGTTTTATTGGAAGCTTTAGCTTGCCCATTACCCTAGGGGTAATAAATAGAAGACCAATGTTGAATGATCTTGAACTTAGTACATAAATTTTTCAAATCTTTATTCTTGAACTGTCCTCCATTGTCAGTGATAATAGAGGAAGGTACACCATATATACAAATAATGTAGTTTAGTATGAACATAGCTACAGATTTTCCATCAGCTATACTGAGAGGTACTGCCTCAACCCATTTAGTAAAATAATCTGTAGCAGTGATGATGTACTTGTGTCCTCTCAACAAAGATAGATATAGTTGACCTACTAAGTTGAAAGCCCACTATTGAAATGGCCAAAAGGTGATAAATGGAATGAGTTCCTTAGCTGGAGCATGAATCAAGTTGCCATGGAGTTGACATTGCTTGCAAGACTTGGCAAACTGCGTAGCTTCCTTCTCCATATCAGGCCAATAATAACTAGCTCTAATAATCTTACGAGCCAGTGTCAGACCATTTGAGTGAGAATGACAAATTCCTTCATGTACCTCTTCTAATGCACATTTAGACTCATCAGGTTCTAGACACCTAAGGAGGGTACCGTCTAGACCCCGTCTATACAAGTTGTTTGCTACGATGACGTATCATGAAGCACTATGGATTAGATGGCATTTTTCATTTCTAGTATATGTGTCAGGAATAGTTTGGTTATGGAGATAGGAGTATATGTGGTGGTAGCGAGATGAATCATGTCCAATTACTAAAAAGACCATCTGGGAGTCAGGAGAGTCATAGGTAGGGTAGCATAATGTCTCTACTAGGAACTTGTGTCTGAAATCATTCTCTGGCATTTGCAACATAGAGGCCAGCGTAGCCATAGCATCAGCCACTTTATTTCCCACCCAGGGAATCTCCTGAAAAGTGACATGTGCAAAGTAATTCTTAAGGTTGTCAATCATCTTTTTATAGGGTACCAACTTTTCATCTTTGGTTTGATAAGTGTTGTTGACTTGATTGATAACCAGTTGTGAGTCTCCAAAGATGTTTAGTTCATCCACTCGCCATTCAATAAAAATCTTGATTCCATTGATTAGAGCTTCATACTTGGCAGTATTATTGGTACAAGGGAGCATCATTTTATATGCCTTCGGTAAGGAGTACCGCAGAGGTGTGATAAACAAAATTCTAGCTCCTGACCCCTGTTGGGTGACCGAACAATCAAAGAACATTGTCCATGTTTGATGCGTGACAAGCATAATGGACTTGTCTAGGAATTCCATCTTTAATGGTTGGTGATCTGTAAGAGGTGCTTCAGCCAATTGATTTGCAATCACCTATCCTTTGATAGCTTTTCTCTCAACATATACAATATCAAATTCACTAAGGAGCATGACCCATTTAGCTAGTCTACCTATGAGGGTAGCTTTGCTGATTAGGTATTTCAATGGATCAATCTTTGCAATTAGCCTTGTAGTGTGAGCCAACATGTAGTGTCGTAGCTTCTAGGAAGCAAACACTACTGCTAAGAAAGCCTTCTCAATTACTGAATAATTCATTTCGTAAGAGACCAATGTTCTGCTGATGCAGTAAATGGATCTTTCTTTATTATTTGGATCTTCTTGGGCCAAGAGAGCACCCAAGGATGTTTTTGTTTCTAAGATATATAAGATCAAAGGCTTCCCCTGAATTGGAAGCATCAGTATGGGTGGATTAGCTAAATACTATTTAATCTATTGAAACCCTTGTTCACACTCTTTGTTCCAGTCATAAGTAACACCTTTATGCAGAGTTTTGCTGAAAGGTTGTGACTTGTCCACTAATTGCAAGATAAACCACCTAATAGATTGGAGCTAACCTTGGAGACCTCTGATTTGTTTGATATTATGGGGTGGTGGCATTTCCATTATAGCTTGTACCTTTTCCAGATCCACCTCAATTTCTTTGGCCGAGATGATGTAGCCAAGTAATTTTCCTGAAGTAACCCCAAATGCACATTTCTTAGGGTTTAGACGCAACCTAAATTTCTCCATATGATCTAGTATAGGACCTAGATCAGTGAGATGTCTCTTTCTATCCATACTTTTGGCAAGTGTGTCATCTAGGTAGTCCTCCATTGTCCTATGCATCATGTCATGAAATATTGTAGTAACAGCTCTTTGATAAGTAGCCCCAACATTCTTAAAACCAAAGGGCATAACATTCCAACAGAATGTACCCCATGCACAAGTAAAATTTGTTTTCTCTTGGTCCTCTGGCGCAATTTTGATTTGATTATAACCATAGAAACCATCCATTAATGAATACATCTCATATCCCGCTGTCATATCCACAATCATGTCAATATTAGGAAATGGAAAATCATCTTTCGGACACACCAAATTTAAATCTCTAAAATCTGTGCAGACCCTAATAGATTTGTCATGTTTAGGACTATATTACAAATCCACTCTACATAATCAATTTCTCGGATGAACCCGACTTTCAGAAGTTTTTCCAATTCTGCTTTGATCAATAAAGCTGCATGCGGATGCATCTTTCTAAGTTTTTTCTTGACAAGTTTCACACCTGGAGCTATTGGTAAGTGATGCATAATGAGATCAGGATCCACACCCAGCATGTCAGAATATGTCCATGCAAAATTTATCTTTTTCTCTTGGAAAATTTTTGTAAATTCCTTAAGTTCTTTTGTAGATAATCACTTGGCCACGTGAATGATATGTGGATACTCTTCTATTCCCAGATTTATCGATTAAGTTGGTTCAATTAATACTGATGAGTGTTCCTGGAAGTGACTCAAAAGTGCATCAAGTACCTCATCCTTAGGCACCTTAGAGAGGTTTTCACCTTTGGATACGTATTTTATTTTTACTTTTTGGCTCTGATACTACCACAACGTGGTTTTCACCATCAGAGCACTTATTTTTTCTTCTTTTAATTTTCTAACTACGGTACTTGATGTCAGCCTCAGTCATGTTGACATTCTTCACTAGTGGAGGACATTATGGGCTCAACAATGTGAAGGTAGTAGGCTAAAGTGTAATCATTCTGGAATGTAAGGACTTCACTGGTTGAAGAAGAGGAATTCCAGTCTATTAATTCAGGATGTTGGAGGGAAAGAGATGTGATAGGTTCAAGTGCATTCACAATATGGTCATCGAAAGCGTTAACTAGCAAGCTGAGAGCTAAACTGATCTCATCCAAAGGTGTGTTTGAATCCTTTTGATCCCTAACAACTGAAGTAGAAGACATGTTAACACCTATAGACTCGGACTCATTAGGCTTTTCACTAGACCCCTCACTTATGTCAAGAAGTCTTTCATAAGATCCTACTGACAAACTATCAAACTCATACTCATGAGAGTCTGTATCCAAACTTTGACTTGGGTGCTTGCACCATGAAGGTTTTTGAGTTCTTGCAATACTATCTTGTTCTTGTATTAACCGTTCTTGAAATTGTGGTGGTATGTACTATTCTCCTTTGAATTTAGGATCTTGTAAGTCTTTCCATTGCTCAAAAGTTAGTGTCTCAAATGGAGTGGTTTGATCAAAAACAATTTCATTTTCAGCAGTATAGGTACGTGGCACAAACTTATCTGGCTTAGCAAAGAATGCTGCCAGGTCTAGAGGGATGGGATAAGGAAAGAAATCCTCATCTGAGCTTTCTTGTATAGTGTTGACTGCAGTTGTTCCCTCAGGTTCTGGTGTAAGCTCTACTTTTGGCACAAATTTATTGATCCCGAGATGAAACAGGACCTTTTTGAAACCTAAACTAGTGGTGTCTTATGTCTTTTGACCTATAGCTTGGATAGGTTCCACTAACCCATTGTCATTCACACCTATCAAGCCACTTCCTTTGTACCCAAAACATTTCATAATCTTAAGACCCTCACTGTTAGGATTTAATTCATGAGCTGGGGAAGTTTGTTCAGCTATGTTATTTCCTTTACAAAGCCAAGCCTTTATAGCCCTTTCCTCATCCTCATCTTCCAATGGTGTATTAGACCGTACAAATGTACCCTCATAAACTATCTTAGGAGTAGCGAAAGATTTGTTATGTTTAGAAGGTCTCCCATAAGATCAAGGAAACAGGGGTAGAGCTACTAATGACCGCATAGGTTCCATTTGTTATCCCCCCATGCCTATATCTATGATTTTTAGTGTCTGTTCCATGTCTTTAAGTTTGGCATCACAGAGTTCTATGTATTCTCTATTAGTTGGAACAAGTTTGTCAGCTGATGAAGTGAGAGCACTAAAAGAAGAACCCATGCTAGCGGGAATGGTCACCTCTGTGCCTTGAAAATAAAAATTGATACACTGATGGTATGTAGAAGGAATCTCTTACATCTCATGGATCCACGGTCTTCCCAACAAAATGTTATTGTTAGAAACACTGAGAGGGGGGGTGAATCAGTGTTTATCTATTAATTATATTTTAGCCAATTAAACATATATTGAATGTGCATCCAAAGAAACATAATACAAGAACACATAACACATGATATGATTATGGAGAACCTTGATCAGAGGAAAAATCCAGTGGGGATTAGTACCCACAAATATTTTAATAGGTATAATGAACCTGTTAAAGTTCCTTTGCCCTGTTAGAAGCAGTCTTTACAAATTAAGTACAATGACCCGGTTAAAGGTCTGACCCTGTTAGGAGTCTTTTACAATAACCCTGTTAGGGGTGTATGGCTCACTACCCAATAAGATAAAGGCTACAACCCTCTGAATGTTGATATGCACTATATCAAAATGAACTATTGTAATGACACTGTTGTTTGATTAGTTCTGTGTATGCATGGAAGCTCTTACTCCTTCAAAGAGATATATCATCTTTTGACTTCATTATACTTTCGCTCTGTAACTTCTTCTTACACAATCATCAACTCTTGTAACATATCTTTACATTACATACTTATATCTTCAAATCTGAATAGGCGCGACCCAAAACATAACACTAGCCGGCCCTAAAACAAAATATACAACACTTCCAAACAAGTCGGCCTAAGCGTGTTTACTACAAAATTAATTACATTAATACAAAATTATGACTAAAGGCTCTTAGCCATTACATTACAAAATCATTCACGCTACTCAAAATTGTAGTTGGCTTTCATGCTTTGTTTCCTAGAATGCATGTCTACTAATTTGTCTGTAACTTTTCTGTACTAATGTTCTATACTCTACGCATTTGGATCTAGCATGTATATACACCATAGAGTATATACCTAAGCACACATGCTCTGGTGTGATCTCTAACATGAGCGCTAATGTGCTAATATTTGTATGTGTCTGTCTGCTCGGTTTTCACACTTAGTCATTTTCCTTTTATGACATAACTTAAGTATGACATTGTTGCCATGATTGAAAACACAAAATAAGTCATGCTTCCTCAAGAATTCAACTTCCAACAATCTCCCCCTTTGTCATTTATGGAAACAAAGGAATGTGGCTAAGTTACTTAGAATGACTTCATACAAAAATGATTGTATATCTTAATACTTTATGATATATACATATATACTTCTCCACATATACACATTCTATACTACTCCCCCTTTGACATTAATGATAAAGGTGTGCAAAAACTATAAGTCTTTAACATACTTACTCCATGTAGACTTCTAGGTACACAACTTTAAGAGATTGAATCTCTTTTTGGCAAAAGAATTTCATTGCATCAACTATCTGAAGATGCACGCATAACGCATATGTCAATTTCTCCATTTTCATCAAATCCATGCAAGGACCTTGATCATATGTCTGCATGGTGTTATAAATATGTTTTATGTTCTCATTAAGAATTGCTAGAGATGGTGCAAGTGCATTTCTCAATTATGTTTTCCTTACCCTTATCTTGCTGATTTCTAACTTTGCTTTCTCAATTTTTTCTAACTGCCCTTAGTAGACATTATTACATATGTGCATGTCTTGCATGGAGTTTTCAACTGATTTTCTTATGTTATCTATCATTTCTTCTACTTTTTCTATCTTTTTAGTGTGCTCAGAGGTGAGCTTCACTCTATCCATACAGTTTGCTATGACTTTCTTTCCTTTATCTTCCAATTCCTTCAATATAACCTACCCAATCTTTAAGGAGTTCAGATCTAAGGTCAAGTTCTTTACCAATTCATTTAGTCTCTCCTTCCTGTATTCATCTTCTACAATCTTAGTAGCTGATTCTACTAAGCTAGTGAAATGTGACTTGAAGTTTGATAAGATGTTGTCCACATCTTCAACTGGTTGTACTTTGGCTACTTTCTGATCAGTAGGCACTAAGTCATTCAAAATGTTCACTATTTCCAAGAAGCGAGAGTTCCTCATTACTTGTGTCTCTTTTGCCTTTTCCATGGCAAGAACGTTGATCTTGATTAGGTCTTCTTCTCCCCATGCATCCAAACTTGCTGAGTCAGGAGTTAACCTTGACAACAATGAGGTAGATGGTTGAGAGGATGGTGAGAATATAGTATTCTGGCTAGTATCCATGCATTCAACCTTCACTATTTTCTCTTTTGTTGGTGTCTTGTTACCTTGCATATCATCTTGAGTGTCTTCATTTATGTCAGCTTGATCATTGATGGGAGCTTCATCTAGTTGTGTAGCGGTATCATCAGTGCACATTTCTTTAGTGCTTACAAATGCCTTATCAATTTTATCCATATCTTTATCAGAAGCTGTCATAGATATCTTTACATTATCAATCACTATAGTGTCCTTTATATCTTTAGTTGTCTTAGAGGTTATTGTCACTGTGGGCGCTGAATCCTGTGGACCTATCATAGGCACAACCTAAATTACTGGAGTTGTAGCCTGTTTGGGAGGAGCTGGGGTAACTTTAGCTATAGGCGTCGTTGGTGGACACATGTGTCTATCCATAAATACTTGTGCAAATTATTTTTCAGTCTCCTTTCCAATTTTTTCATACTCCTTGTTCATAATTTGTAGAGTCCTTGTCTCACTACGGAGATGAGGCTTCACCAGATCTAACAGAATAGCCTTCTCATCATGTGAACAAAAAAGAAGAAGAGTATCCAAAGTTTCTTCTCTAATATTCATGTCTTCTCATGATCTCCATTATGTTCCATAACTTATCCGGTATCACAATTTTGAGTTCAAGAACAGACTTCTTAAACTTGATCATATGAGATATGATCATAAAATGTATCTCAGTCTTATCCATCTCTTGATACTTGTCATAGAATTTTGATAATGTATCTAATCTCCCTTCATTAACAATCCTATTCTTCAAGATATTTAGACTGGGTCTAAATCCTACCTTAGGTGGAGCTTGAACATTCTTAGCTTTTCTCTGAGTAGCTCTTGAGGATGGATGACTTGTAGCTGCTTGATTCCTTCCTCTAGGTTTCTTTCTAGGTACAGAAGGTGGAGATGTGTCTAGATCAATGGTTGTAGTAGGTGTAGTGGTACTCTCCTCATTTTTATTTTGCTTCTTCTTCTAAGTTTCAACAGTTTTATCAATTTTAACTTGTGTAATTTTGGCTTCTTTTTCCTTGTCTAAATCTTCTTGTGTGACTCCATGCTTTTTTAGAATGTTGGATGTCATTCTGGATGCTTTCCTATTGTTAACAGAAAGTTGTAGTTCAATATCCACTTCATCGGTCTTTTCTCTGTAAGTGCCCCATCTAGGTTCATTAGGGTCTTTAGGTGCTGACAATAAGACCTGTGCATATCCTTCTAACACATGGTCTTCTACTTCATACCCTAGTGGATGAATCCAATTAGTTCTAGGCTCAACAGCCTGCATGCATGTGCAATCTTTCTCAACCATGAAGCATATTGTATCCCTGTATTTGTCAACTATCTTCTCAGATAGTCTGAACCTGCTCTACAATTTGACCCTGAATATCTTTATATCCATATCCATTGTATCTCTTGCACTACTGTCTACTATGGCTTTGAGAGATATCTAAGTCATTGTAGGTTTTCCTTTGTCTAGATAAAGGTCTACAACCTTTCTGACTATGTGGTGATACAAATAGATGATCATTGGTCCAAACCTAAATGTTTTTCTCCTGTCATGTTTGATAATTCTGATATTTTCAATCAATTGATCGCTCAAGATCTCACATAGATTGTATTGTGTGTTGTCCTTCACTATTCTGATAGTTGTAAGGACAGTTGCTATAGAGACACTATTCAACCTACTTGCTTGTTGAAACTTGTATCAAAGTATCATTTTCATAAGTTTAATGTCATCCTCCTTGATAGGATCAACTGTCATTCCGCGCCTATCACTCCTAGACAAAAAAACTTGCTCAATCTATTTATTTACATCTTTACCAGTGGGAAATACTGGTCCAATCATTGGAAGTCTAGTTAACTGATGGATTATTTCTTTAGTGATGCGAACAGGGACATCTCCAATCCATAAAAGATCATCATGTATCCTGCTTAACAAAATCTTTACCCATTCTAGTTCTTCAAACTCATGCGCATTCAAATACTCTAAAATAGGGTTATCTTGTAAGTGCATGAACTCATCGTTAAATGTGAAGTTCAGATTTAGCATTGATGCCATATGAGAAGCTATATTATCATCTCCTAATGATTCCTTCTTACAGTAAATATACACATGGATATCTTCCACGTGAACAATGCTAAGTAGGGTTTTAGAGAAAGCCCCTTCCACATCATCTAGTATGGATTTGAATGGATGCTTCTTAAATATGAACCTCTTCCTCTCTGCTAAATCAAACACAACTGGGGTCGCCATACTTGGTGTTTGCTTATGTAGGGTTTCCACAAAATTCTGAAATGGCACGACGGCTAGGGCTCCACTTCAAACTGATTATCCATTCGCTCCAACTGCCAAACTATTTATGCCTTCGTGCTTTGATGTCTTAGTGCTCTAATGCTCTTCAATTTTTTTGCTCTTGAATGTAAGTATGAAAATGATCGACCGCAAATTTCTTTTTATACAATCTGTCACATTTAATGCTTGCAACCATGCATAGAGATTTTCAAACTTTGATCCTGATGTAATTTAGATAATGCGTGAATGCATATAGCTGTAATTTGTGCTTTTAACCATGAATCCAAATGTGCATACTCTAAAGTGAATACTTCAACCCAGATCTTGCTTGAATCTTCATTTTCTTTGACAAAATTGACTTCTCCTTTCTCTTCAAATAGTGACTTTTTAGGATCCTCTTTTTTCTGAGTTTTGGATCTGCAAAACCTTGTGATATGTCCAACCTTTCCACATGTGTGAAAAATGATAGGAGTTCTGATGTTCTTGCTCATCATGCTGCATTGCTTTGTTGTGTATCCATTGTAGTTGCATATCTAACATGTAATGTTCTGCAAATTTCTTGAGAGTTGATTTCTTTGATTGCTTTGATTCATATTCTTGTGACTTTGCTGATGTTGATTCTTATGACTTGTTCTACAATGTATAGCCCTATGACCAAACTTATTACATGAGTAACAATAACCATTAAAAGGTCTTACCTCTTTGAAATCTCTTGCCAAATGCCCATGTTTATTGCATGCATAACAAGTTCTATTAACTTTCTTGATTTCTCTTTTAGGTGGTTCAGATATAACCTCTGTAGTATCTTCAACTTTCTTAGCTTCTGAAGATGTTTCAAGTGTTTTTTCTTTCTCTTGTGATGATTTGATTTTATCTTGTGTTGTACTAAATCCAAGACCAGTAGTGTTTCCTTTTTTTCTTTGCACATTGAGCTGGATTGAATCAAATTAGAACTTGTGTGAAGTTTATCAATCTTGTCTTTTGCTTCTGTTAATTCAGATTCCAACTTCTTCTTCATGTTTTCCAATTCCAAGACTTTCATGTTTGCCTACAGAAGTTCATCTTCCAATTGATTTCTTTCTTTGATCTTGTCTTCAATGGTGTTCTGGATATCTGTAAGCTGTTCCTCCAGATCTTAAAGTTTATCCTTTAGAGATTTATTCTCTTCATTGATCTTTTTGACCATTTGTCCTAGATCACTTGTAGAAAAATCTTTCAGATCTTTTCTTAGCCTTTTAATAAGTATTTGAGAGCCATCATTTTTCATTCTTAGTTCTTCATTTTCCTTCTCAGATCTATCAAGATCTTCAAGAGCTGCTTCAAGATTCTTTTTCAAATGTTTTTCTTTAGCTGATTCCATGATCTCCTCAAGTGGTTAAACTTTCTTTCAGAGGACCAGAGCTCTAACACCAATTGTTAGAAACACTTAGAGGGGGGAGGGGTGAATCAGTGTTTATCTATTAATTATATTTCAGCCAATTAAACATATATCAAATGTGCATCCAAAGAAACATAATACAAGAACACATAACACATGATATGATTATGGAGAACCTTGATCAGAGGAAAAATCCAGTGGGGATTAGTACCCACAAATATTGTACTAGGTATAATGAACCTATTAAAGTTCCTTTTCCCTATTAGAAGCAGTCTTTACAAATTAAGTACAATGACCTGGTTAAAGGTCTAACCCTGTTAGGAGTCTTTTACAATAACCCTGTTAGGGGTGTATGGCTCACTGCGTAGGCTCACTTCCCAATAAGATGAAGGCTACAACCCTCTGAATGTTGATATGCACTATATCAAAATGAACTGTTGTAATGACACTACTGTATGATCAGTTCCGTGTATGAGAAGATGTTATTACTCCTTCAAAGAGCTATATCATCTTCTGACTTCATTATACTATCCCTCTATAAATTCTTCTTACACAATCATCGACTCTTGTAACATATCTTTACATTACATACTTATATCTTCAAATCTGAATAGGCGCGACCCAAAACATAACACTAGTTGGCCTTAAAACAAAATATACAATGCTTTCGAACAAGTAAGCCTAAGAGTGTTTACTACAACATTAATTACATTAATACAAACTTATAACTAAAGGCACTTAGCCATTACATTACAAAATCATTCACGCTACTCAAAACTATAGTCAGATTTCATTCTTTGTTTCCTATACTGCAGGTCTACTAATCTATCTGTAACTTTTTCGTACTGATGTTTCATACTCTACATGTTTGGATCTAGCATGTATATACACCATAGAGTATATACCTAAGCATGCATGCTCTAGTGTGATCTCTAACACGTGCACTGATGTGCTGATCTCTGTATGTGTCTGTCTGCTCTATTTTCACACTTAGTCATTTTCCTTTTATGAAAGAACTTAGGTATGACTTTGTTGCCATGGTTGAAAACACAAAATAAGTCATGCTTCCTTAGGAAGTCAACTTGCCAATATTTATATGCAAGAGGAAGATCTAGCACCTAACATGTGACATCTCTTTCAATTGGGCTAACCCGAATGGGTAGCACAACTAGACCTTTAGATGTTCTCTCTTCTTCATCATAAGATTTTATGGTAATTCTCTTGTATAAATATATGTGATCCTCACCATAAACTAGTTGAGAAAGAAAATGAGTGGAGAAAATATTAAGACCAGCACCATTATCAATGAGCATGCTGCGGACTAGATGTTTGCCGATCATGACTTCTATGTGTAGGGGAGCATTGTGCGGGTGACTAATTGAGTGATCATCTTCTTTAGAGAAGGATAAATAATGAGGCAAGTTCAAATGACCCACCATGGATTGAAACTAATACAAATTGATATCTTTGTGGAAATTAGCTTTAGTGAGAGCTTTGTCCAGAATCTGCCTATGAGCAGGCGAGATTTTCAATAGCTCAAAAATAGTTATCTGAGAATTGGTCCTTTGAAGATGGTCAAGAATGCTATAACCAGTAGTAGGAGGCGTAGGGACCACCTTCGTGGTTTTGTTGGTAGATCCAACAATAGTCTTATTCATAGTTTGTTTTGGCGCAGACATAGCAGCAGGAGGGTTAGGACCCTTGATAGAGATTCTAGCGTTAGATCTAATAACAATGTTCGCACAATCTTGAGATGTTTCAGTTTCAGATAATCAAGACCCAGGGCCTCTCAAGACAAATAGGGTTCTGGGTTTATAAACATTCCCACTTCCCTTGCTAGTAAACATATTGCAATATTCCACTTCCATTGATTCAATCATGTTGATCACATTATCGTAAGTGGTATTTACGTAATTAACTTTGGCATTATTATTCTAAGCATTGGAGGATTCACCCTTCTCATGACAAGGAAAGGGATCTTTGAATGCTTGATGATCTAAATTCTTGTTATGATTCTCCACAATGATAACCTAGTTATTGATCAAATCTTGAACTTTATGTCATAATTGGAGACAAGTAGCAATCTTGTGACCTTTTTTTTGATGGTAATCATAGTAAGCATTCTCATTCCACCAATGAGGTCTTGGTTGTGGAACGTATAAATGTTTCTCCAAAGGAGAAAGAATCTAATTTTTCACCAAAGTTTTGAAAACCACATCAAGCGGTTCTCCCAGAGAGGTAAATTCATGCTTGGGTCGCGCTGCCCAAGGTTTGTTGCCAGAAAATTTAGAAGGCTGTTAAGTATTGATTGTAGCCTTTTCGACAGCTTTGGTCACTTGTATACCTGAGGTGATATTAAAGACTAGTTTTGAAGAATTTGAATTCACATTATCGGCCAGACCATCATTCACAACATCTCTATTTTTGTTGGAAAATTTCCCTTTATCTTTGTTGGAAGATGAGGGATTTTTCTTGTTATCTTTATACAAGGTCAATTAACCTTTTTTAATGATGAATGCTTCTATTCTCACAGCCTTTTTTTCCATACTATCAAAGGTAAGGGGACCTTGAAGTTGGACTTGATACCTGAAGTTAGGGGTGAGATTATCCAAGAATATATTGAGTTTCTCAGACTCAGGTATTTTGCGAGGGTACTTTGTGCAAAGTTGTCTCCATCCTTGGAGAAACATCAAGAATGGTTCCCCTTGTTTCTACTTAAGCTTGCAAAGATCCCTTATGTTGATAGGATGTTGAATATTATGAGAATAGTGTTGCATAAAGAGATTAGCAATTTTTTCAAAAGTTTTGATGCCAGTGGGAAATTGTGAGAACCATTCTATAGCGGGTCCACCCAAAATTCATGGAAAAAGACACATCAAATACATTTGATCATGTATAAAATCCATCGACAAGGCACCTAATTCTCTTAAATGATCCTGGGGATCAGTGGTAACTAGATACTTTTCATATTTTGGGAGTTCTACACCTTTGGGAAAAGGTGGCATAACAATGCTCCTATCAAACGGAAAAGGACATATACTTTCCATTGTGAACTATTGTGTAGGTTTTTCCTTATCTTTCATAAGTTGGCTGATTTGACCTTGCATGTCTTGGATTATCTTATGTAATTTGGAGGTTTCAGTTTCCTCTTCTTTAGCGACAAGCGTTTCCAATTGGATGTTCGCGGGTAATTTGACTCCTTGATTCGCTAAATCTAGAAAGTATTTTATTTTGTCTTCTGCAAGGAGTATCTCCATCATCTTAATAAGAGCTTTATTAGAATTTGATGTGTCTATATAATTTTGAGTTATTGGGTCACCTTCATTGCCAAGAATTTCATAAATGCTTTGAGTTTGATCTTGACCCTAGTGTTTCTCTTGACCTTGTTCATGTTGAGATTGGTCATGACCTTGTGTGTAATCGAAAGGAGATGTCATTTTGTTAACATGAGATTGTTCCATGTGTACTCCTTCAGTATGAGAGTGAGGACTCATAGCCGATGTGCTCTTTGGTGAATCAAAATGATTGAAATGTTGGAATGGCTCACTAAGGTAGCGAGGGTCATTAATAGGATTGACCCAAATAGATGACTTCTTGTAGCCTTGTTGGCTTGAGAGAAATGGATTACGCTGATCTTGAAACAATGGATTAGAACTAAGCACTAGATTTGGAGTTGGACTTGGGTCTGCACTGAACGGGGAAGAGGAACATGATGATCCCTCTTGATTATCCACTTGAATAAAAGGTTCATAATGACATTTTCCTTGATTGTGAGGTTTACCTCTACCTACTCCAGAACCGCATATAGGAAAAATATTACCACTCCTAGTCGTAACAGGCATAGACAAAGCTGATACAAGAGGAAACTTAAGATCTGACTCAGAACTCTGTCTCTAAAGGTATAAAAAAAAAGAGGTAATAGGCTTGAACAACCAAGGTGTGAGATGCACCTGGCATGAATCATCAGAGGTATGGCTAGAAAAACTGAGATATGACTATGGTGTTGCAAGGTACAAAACACAAGAAAATAGGATGGAGACAAAGAGACAAGACAAGTTCGAGTATGAATCAGTCAGTTTGCAACTCGAAACAACTAGTATCAGTTTGCAGACAATGGAGGAACAAGCAATCAAATCCCAGACAAGGGGTAGATAAGGCAGATAGACAAACTCAGTTTTCAAAATAAAAACTAGATTTAGAGACATAGTGAGAACTGTTCTCTAACAAGATTTCTAGGCTTAGGACAGTTTCAAGATGATACAAATCAGCAATCTCTGTTTCAAGGTGACATGCACTCATTTAAAAACATGAAGTTTCAATCAAGTAATGATGCAAACAGTAGTTGTAAACAATTCCACCAAGGACAAAGAAACTTGGTAGAAATATGGGAGTCTTTGTTTGATGATAGTACAGATAATTTAAGACTCAAGAAAAAACACTCAATTATCCCTACAAAGAAAATTGGTTGAGAAGACAAAATTTGTGCCCCACTATCTTATGTGTATGTGTGCACCTCACACAGTAGTGTCACTCTCAAAAGAGCACCCATGTTTTTGGTGTTTCCAAGATCTAATTATATATGGGCCTTAAACAGGGGCCAGGGTCATATATCACTTCAAACATCCAGGTGCATACGTATGTCAAGAATCTAGGGGAGAGATTCTTCCCTCTCCCTGCACATAGATTATGTCTCCTTTTAGAGGTGAACTAGGTAGGCATCTAACTAAGAGAGTTTTTAATAGGCTTCCATTCACAATAACCTCTGGTGCATTTGATATAGAGCTGGGGCCTCGCAGCCACACCAACACTTGTAAGTCACACACCCTTGCAAGCAAGGCTGGGAGCGGTGCCACTCAGTATGACAAACAAGGATTTCTCATGATGATAGTCAAAATCAATGAGAAAGAAGTTGCTATGGCTTTGGAGTCTTTAGACTACAAAAAATTAGACTTTATTAGAGTGAGGTGGAATCACCGATGAAAGGTGTGTACTCACTTGGGTTGTTCCTTGAGGTTCAACTTCCGGTAGGCCCTCTAAAGGTGACTCAACTTGGTTTGGATTCAAGGGTTTGATTTTCTGATTCTCTCAATGAGAGAAGAGCATACTTCTCTACCTTTTCACCTCACCCAAACACATCAAGCATGTACATCACCGAGATAGTTTCACTCCACCAAATCCACAAGTCTTTGGGTTTCTGATTCTCTCAAAGAGAGAAGAGCATAATCCCCTAACAAGTAGAAGTGCTAAAGATTCGCTATCTTGCTTTGCTTTCCCAAGTATTCGTCATGCTAGCAACATCTGGGCCTCGGTTTCATCCATGGGCATCACTTCCATGTAATGAAGAGCCTATTACCCTACTTTCCTATCGAGATCCTTACGAAATTTTAACAAAGCCCTATTTAGACTATGTGAATGAAAAATAGTAAACAAACATGACATTTTAATTATGCCTTTGACTATCATCCTGCAAGTAAACCATTAGAAAGTTTTGATCTTTGGCAAGAGAACCTGCAAACCACTGCTATGCTATAGCAGAAAACTAGAAACAAAAAAATTAGAACAGAAACAAAGGTCAAAACAGAGAAACAACAGATTAAAAATTTTGAATTTTAAATGTCTGTCTGTCAAAGTTCGCACGAGAAAGTGCTTCAACGTGCGCGAGATTTCTATTTTCTCACGCGAGAAAGTGCTACTAGGAGAAAAAATTCATGCATCTCGACACAAAACTTCATGCGAGACTCCATACCAGTGCAGTATGGACGTACGACAGAGCTCAAAAAACACAGTCAAGAAGTTCAAAAATGAGGCCAGAAATCATTTTTTTCTGCCCCACGGTGGGCGCCAAAATTTTATATACTGAATGTGGACCTTTGAATTCGGCACAAACACAACATAGTCATTATACAATCGTTCATTTCACAAAAATGAACATGAATTGTTCATCTTGCAAACTCAATTGAAGAAAATTGTTGCCTCCTAATCAGTTGGGGATGTTGAGTTTACCCTCAGAATGAGAGCCAACAACCTGACCATTGCTAACATGGAGGATTTCTAGAATGTAAGAAAAGACCAATTCGCCATTACTCTATGAAATTGAAATTGCAACTAGTCTATGAAAAGAGATACAATTAATATATGAATTGAGAAATGGTTGATCTAGAATTGAATTAAAACTAATCTATGGAAACAAAATGAAATTAATATAGGAAAAGAAAATACTCTTATTCTAGGAATGAAATGCTTGTAATCCAGAAAATAAATTGCTTTTAAACTAGAATTGAACTTGCCATTAATATAGAAAGCTTTGAGAGAATAAAATTGAAATGCTAGACATATAAATGAATCATAAATGAAAGCAATACATCTTCAATTCCAATTGAAACTAGCCTAATTATGCAAATTTAAGCTTAAAATGCATGAAAGAAATTAAATGCAAATTGACTATAGATTTGATGCTCTCCAAAATCATCCTCCAAATGAAGAAAATGAGGTCCAATTTATAGAAAACCATGGAAAGAGGGTGAAATTTTCTTGAAAAGAAACGGTGGACTCTTCATTCTCTTTTCAGACAAAAATGCACAGATTATTTAAATAAAAGAGTGAATTATTGCCACATGAGTGTCCTTTCACATGGAATTATGGAATTCCTTTTTTGAGGATAATTCATCCAATAATTAAATAACCTTTCAATTCCTTTTATGTATATTAGCTAAAGGGGGTGGAATTAATTTAATTAAAATCACTTAGGACTTTAGAATTAAATCAATTAATCATAGGGAATTTTAGCTAATAAACTGTGAGAATTTAGGAAATAAATATAATGTCATATTTATGCAAATTTGGGTTTTTTGCATTTGAAACTCAGTCAATTAATGTCAATAAGGAGAAGAATTTTCCTTGTACAATAGGACTTCAAAGATGAGAAAATGCACCAAAATTGATTGGATTATTAGGTGCCAATTTTGGGGTGTTACTGGTATAGGGTCTTCTAGCCATATCAAGAGTTTCAAAGGCTAGTGTATAGATAGAGGTGGCCCTGGTTGAGGCGGTCTTAGCAACAAAGACATTACAGGAAGATATGGTAGAGGGTGCACTAGACACCTTTCAAGGGAGGGTTGACTTTGGGGAGATTTCTCTAGAGGAGGATGTATCTCAATATGTTGCAGGGCTGCGAGCATAGATAGACACTATGACTGACCAGTTAGGGACCTTGATAGATCAGATGGAGCAGGCTTGTGAGTAGCTGATCACACTAAAGGTAGAGATGGATGAGGCATGAAGATGTACCGAGACATATAGGGATGAGTGGGATATCACTTGATAGGCATCTAGTGCAAGTGGTATAGCACACCTAGTATCAAAGGTCTTTGTCATACAAAGAGATACAACTAGTGCAAACAAAGAGGCAACTCACTACCGATCCCTATATCATGCGATACTTCTAAAGGACCGATGAAAACCTACATGCACAAAGAAGACTCATTCTAAAAGTATAGGGAGGGCTTCACAGGGATCAGAGGGGATGTCACCTTGTCCACCTGGACATGGAGGAGGTGAGGGACCATCACAGCCACCTGCATGATTCACCAGAGGATTGCAACACACATTTTTGAAATTTTTAGATGAGATGAGATGTATATGTATATCAGCACCTAGGTGCATTTTGATGTATTTATTTATGAAAGACTCTTGTACTGCAGATATGGACTCTTATATATGATGATGGACTTTATGACATTTTTCTGATTTTTTTATGATGTATGATGCACTTATGATATGCTTATATGAGTACTGACATGTATGTTGTAGGATGTGATGATGTATACTGACATGCATAGATGTATGATTTATATGTTATTATGTGTTTATGCGGGATGATATGGTTGTATGCATATATCTATATGTATTTTATATAGGATGTCATGGATGCACCTAATGAGTAATGAATGTATGCAAATGTATTGATGTAATTGTGAGCTATGGAAAATTAGTTATAAAAGGATCATAATAATTATATTAAATCACTCAATAACCTAAAATACCAAGACTACTTACATGATTAGAAATTAAAGAAAACTTAAGACAATAAGAAATTAAGGAAGCGAAAACCTCCCTAAGAACCGATCCAAGCTCCCTTTTGATCTTTTGATGTGTCCATGATTATGTATGTGTGCTCAAGATTTGATATGCTTCAAGCTTCAAGATGGGGCTTATTGCTTCAAAGTGTGGATACAAAACTACATTATAACATTGCATGAAAGATGGATGAATTTGTGAAGGAATGAGGTTCCTTATATAGGAAAATGGACTCAGAATGAGTGGTAAGGATACAAATCTAAAGAGGGGCTCAGATGAACCTAGAAGAGTGCACAAGGATTGTGCTTCTTTAAGTGTCTCTCATTATGGCAAGTTTCACAAGGAGAGAGGATGAGGAATGTGACCATCTTGGTCCGTTCAAAAGGATAGGAGAAGACTCTTAGAGATAGGGTGAGTAATGCAGGCTGTAAGAGCATTAATGGGGAGTGTAAGAGCACTAATGAGGCATTTATGAGGGTCTTAATGAGGGATGGGTTAGGGGAAAAGAGATGGCTTGAGAGGTTTGAATTTATGTTTGGAATTGAATTCCGAATCTAGGGATTAGGAATGTGACAAGCTTAGGTAGTGATTAGGATTAGGGTTAGGGTTTAAGATAGGTGATTAGGGAGATGTGATGAGAGGAGAGAGAATGAGTGGAGGGGTTAATTATCTTATTAGGGTTAGTTATCTAGTGAAGAAGGATTAGCATGTGTGAAGGGACTGGGATGGGTTTGAACTCAAGGTTAGATGTTTGAGATTGGTTAGGTTAGGGGTTAAGGTTATGAAGCCATGTGCTTAAATAGAATAGAATTAATGATTTAAATCAAAAGTGGAGGAAAAGAGGATAAAATGAATTAAGTTAAATGAATAAATACATTCATTAAACATAATAGGGGAAAGGGGATTTAATTAATCAGTAGGCCATTGGTTGCCATTTTATAATAAATCAGACTATAGCCAATTAAATGAATTAATCATACTAGTAGGATAACATAAATCAATTAGGTAATGACCGATTACTTAGTTGAGAATGTACTAGAAGGCACTAAATGTGATTAGATATGTTTAATCAGAATTAGGTGACTACATTTTCCCCTCTTTGACATAGTGTTAGAATAACGCTATTTCAAAGATGTTTTAAAATAATATATGATGCAAAGTTGACATAGGAAACAAAGTTTCCCCGGAGTGATGATTAGGATAGAATTATAATATAATTTTACTAGGGTGATGCCCCCTCAAGAGGGAAACAGGAAGAAACAACGAAGCCCTGATGGAATCTCAGAAAGACTGCAAAGAGCAACAAGAAAGGGAAAGAAAAAGAAGAAGAGGGTGACGATAGGCGATGTGGGATTCAAGTTTGCATCAGGGATGAGGAATAGGATCATTGATGTTATGGAGGATTTGATGGGGGGATTATTATTAAAAATTGAGATAGGGGTATTCTGGGAAAGAATATTTCCATTTAGTTGAGCACTTATTTTGATATAGCAATTCTAGAGACCATGCCAAGGTTACTAGGAACATGAGGCCTCGTCACTGATGTTGCAGAGGACTAGCACAAGAAAAATGGGGGGGGTGGGTTTCCATAGCATCAAACATGCATACCAAGAAGAACCATGCTCGAAATGATGCTAGAAAAACCCACAAGAAAACAATATTTCCCAAGTCCAGCATGCAAACAAAAATGGATTACAAACATGCAAGGGTCATATCCGACTAACTCACAAGTATAAAAAAAAAAATCAAGTTCTCTATCCTAGGTGCATTCATTCATAGCATACTATGATATAAAGAATCATGGAAACCTTGAGAAGAAGAACAACCGAAAAGAATCAGTAATGATAATCAACTACCAAAATTAGATTTCAAGATAAAAAAAAATTCAACAACAAGACACCTTTTTCCAGAGAGATCAACGATATGGGATGCTGATTGGATTGATTTGATTTGTGATTTCAGTCAAGTCAAACAAGAGGAAGGATACATCCTACAAGGACCCAGTGGAGGTGAGGATTAGATTTAGGTCAACATGAGGAAAGATACATCCTTCATGGACCCATTTCCATGGAGATGTCAAGTGTGTATCTGATTGGAAAATAGATGTACTAAGATAAAATTGTTGAAGAATTATTTTTTCAAAAGGAACTTGCTGAAGCATAGGATTTCAAATGGAACTTGATCACTTTTTGCAAGGAGACCACCCAAAGATACGCGATATGTACAAGAAGGATTGGACACAAGACTGGATTGACACGAACAAGATATGTACAGACTGAAGGCACATGAAGCTTAGGGATTGGGATAAGACAACATATATACAACAAAGACTGGTGATTATATATAGGACATATATGAATAAAAAGATTAGGATACAAGATAGGAGGACTGATGCAGACTGGTGCGCGTGATAGTGGAAACTCTAGGAAATACAGGTAATGATTTAGGCCAATGTGGAGTGGGATGAGGGGAATGGAGGAGAATGAGATTTTTGATAGATAATGATATGAACCACTATGTGTGATGACCGTTTGTCAGGTTTCCATCACACATACTTGTCCAAGGCGCAGGATTGCCAAGTTTTCACCATTGGATGATTTATTTCTCTTTAATTTTTTTAAGCTTTTTTTTGTTATGATCAACGTGTCTATTTACCAGAATTTCACCAAGATAATGATTTTTTCAGAAATCTTTATACTTTTTATGGATTTTGTCAGATAACTGGAATAACTAGCTGTCAGGCATAAAAGTGTCTGAGATGAATGATGTTGATGGGAGTATTTAGAGGTTCTCCTTCTAGAGTAGATAATTGATACACCCCAAAATCAAAGCATGCAGTGGTGATATATGGCCCTTGCCAAATGAACTAGAACTTACCTTTCTTTTCTCTATTAGTACCCACTTTCTGATTTTATTTGAGCACAAAGTTCCCTACCTGGAACTGGTGTGGGTCGATTTTCTTATTATATATTCTCTTGAGTCGATTCTCATATACAACCAGGTGATCATAGGCTAGTATTATTGGCAACCTTATTTATGATTTTGAGGATAGTTTTGTTGGTTGCCTCAGCTTGGCCGTTACCTTGGAGGAAATATGGACTAGAGTAGTGATGGTCAATATGGAGGTTCACAAATAGATCATCTACATGTTGGTTTTCAAATGATGTTCCATGATTTGTGAAGATGGTGGATGGGATGCCAAAGCAGAAAATGATATGGTAGAGGATAAAATTGGATATTTGGATGCCTATTGTAAGGGTGAGTTGGATTTTTTCAAACCACTTTGTGAAGTAATCAGTAGCCATAATGATGTATTTATGTCCCTTAGATGATAGGGCTGATCTTACAAATGAGATCAAAACCCAACATGTAAATTGTCAGGATGGCGCAATGTTATGAAATTCTTGTGTTGGAACATGTATCAAATTAGCATGTTACTGACAAGGTAAGCATTTATTTACAAATTCACAATCACCATGCTCTATAGTAGGCTAGTAGTACCTAACTCCAAAGATTTTTTTTAGCTAAGACTATTCCACTCGTGTGGGCACCATAGATTCTAGCGTGTAGTTCTCGCAATGCCTGGGTGGATTCAATTTCATCTAGACACCTAGAGAGAATGTTGTGATAGCCTTGACAATACAGGGTAGTAGCCACAATAGTGTAGCGGAAAGCTCTGTGAATTAGGTTTTGGCATTGGGTTTTGTGAGCTAGGGAGATATGATACCATTTTTTAGATAAGCATGGATGTCAGGATACCATGGGGATTGAGGACCAACCAAGAAATAGACCCAATTAATGTCATTGATCTTGTATGTGGGTGCATGAAGTTGCTCGAATAAGAATTCATAATGTTTTGCATCTTGTGGAATTTCCAAAAGTGATCTGATTGTATACATTGTGTTGACATATTTGTTCTATAAGAGTGGTACTTGTGTGATCTATAGATTGAGAAAATGCTCTTTCATTTTGTCTACCATCTCCTTGTAAGGTAGGAGCTTATCATCCTTGGTTTGGAATTTTTCTAGTACTTTCTTGATAATAAGTTGGGAGTTTCCAAGGACTTGAATGTCTGTGATGTTCCACTGGATGTCCATATTGAGTCCTACAACTAGTGTCTCATATTCTATAATGTTATTAGTCCAGGGAAATCCTAGTTTGAAAGATTTTGGAATGTAATAAGCTTGTGGAGTAAAGAAGATGATTCCTACCCCAGAACCATGAGATGTATATGATCCATCAAAAAATATGTTACAAGTCAGTTGTTCTTCTACCATGCATAAGTGCTATTTAGGAAACTCTATGACTAAAGGATATGCATCAACCAATGGTTCCCTTTCCAACTGATCATCTATAGCTTGACCCCCTTTGATTTATTTTCAGTCAATGTACTGGATGTTAAACTCGCTGAGAAGAATTACCCATTTAGCCATGCAACCTATGAGAGTTGTTTTGGAAAGTAGATAATTGAGCAGATCTACCTTTGATATAAGCCTCACAGTGTGAGTGAGAATGTAATGGTAGAGCTTCTAAGTGGTGAAAACCACTATTAAGCATGATTTTTCCATATGTGTATAGTTAAGCTCATAGCCCACCAATGTGCGGCTGATGTAGTAGATGGATCTTTCCTTACCATTGTCATGAAGCTGGGCTAGAAATGCCCCTAGTATTGTAGTTGTTGCTGAGATGTACAAAATGAGAGGCCTACCTAGCGTAGCTGGTACTAGGATAGGTGGATTGGCCAGGTATTCCTTGATCTTTTCAAAGCTTCTTTGATACAAAGGATCCCATTTAAAAATTTTGTCTTTCCAAAATAGATGCATGAAAGGTTGACACTTTTCTGAAAGATGTGATATGAAATGACGTACTGATTGAAGCTTTCCTTGTAGACAACATAGCTATTTGAGTGTCTTTGGAAAAGGAATTTCCATGATGGATTTGACTTTTTTAGGATCTATCTCAATGTCATGCCTTGATACAATGAAGCCAAGGGGCTTTCCTTATTTGAACCCAAAGACACACTTCTTGGGATTGAGCATGAGTCCGTAATGACAGAGCCGATCAAATACTGCCTCTAGGTCATTTAGGTGATATATTCTCTTTTTGGATCTAGCCAATATTCCATCCCCATAATCTTCAAGGATCTTATGAATCATGTCATGGAAGATAATATTCATGGTCCTCTAATATGTAGCTCTGATATTCTTTAGCCCAAATGGCATCATGTTATAGAAGAAGGTTCCCCATGGCTTGTGAACATTGTCTTATGCTGATCTTCTTCTGTGATGCAGATCTGATTGTATCTTGAAAATCCATCCATCAGAGACAACATCTTATGTCCAACTATGAGGTCCATGATCATGTCAATATTTGTTAATGGAAAATCATCTTTAGGGCATGCTTCATTAAGATCATGAAAGTCTGTGCAGATTCTGATGGAGTTGTCAGGCTTGGAGACAAGCACCATGTTAGAAATTTAGTCTGAGTAATTTGATTTCTCTGATGATATTAGCTTGTAAAATTTTCTCCAATTCTTCTTTGACTAGTAATGCGACCTAAGGATGCATCTTGTGGAGTTTTTTCTTTACTTGATTGATGTTTGGATCTAGTGATAAGTGATGCACCATGAGGTCTAGGTCAAACCTGGGAATATGAGAGTAAGACCATGTAAAGATGTTAGAATAATCTCTAAGAAGAGTTGTAAAGGATATTTCTTCATCCACTATTAATGATGTTGCAATGTGAGTGAGTCGAGCCTGATCTTCTGTACCGAGATTGACAGGTTTGGTTTCTTCAATGACGATGAATGACTGCTTTGATCGATAATCATGAATAATAGGGAGAGGATAATCTCCATCTTCTAGTGCCTCAGAAAGGTTTTCAATAGGAGATACACCCTTTTTTTTTAGCTTTTTATGATGAGATAGTGCCCTAGAGGGGTTTTCACTAAGAGATCCATTTTGTTCTTTTTTGTTTTTATTTTCAGTATTCTAGCTCAAGACATCCTCTCCCCCAAAGTATGCCTTAGAGTTCAATTTATACACATGTGTAGAGGAATTCCCTAATTTTGGTTATTGATCTATTGCTCACATGAATCTTAGGAGTGTGATTGTGCTTTTGAAATCGTATATCGGGAAGACACTTGGTTGGTCCCAATTTATGAGTTCTAGATGAATGAGGAGAAGGTCTATGAAATTGAGGAATAATTGGAAAAGGAAAATGTTACCAAGGAAGATGTCATTGTTAATATCATCATAAGCTCTCACTATTTTCTCTTCTGGGATGTCTTTGATTTCATGCATGTTTTGTAGGGGAATGCAATAAGTTGGACTAGTTTCATTAGTGCCCCCAGTCGTGTTATGGCAAATTCTAGGTGTATTATGTTCAAATCCAAGACCAATGTATATAAATTAATGGTAGAACCATTATATATCATGACCCATTTGATGGAAAATTCATTAACCATGATGGCTATATAGAGAGGGATATTCTGGTCTTGTTCAACAAATGGCATATCTCCTAGCTTGAAACAGATTTTGCAAGATGCAGATAAGTAAAGTTGGCATTCAATCTTGAAAGAAACCTTGAGTCAGATAATTATTTCAATGACAACAATATCAAGTTTCGTGAAGTCTCAATAAGAACCATAGTTAGTAAAGGTTAAGTAAAGTTTAAGTGAATTTTGCAGCTAGGAGATCTGAACTGTGAAAGAGAAAAGATCTAGTGGATAGCGTGAAGTAGTTGATAGAATTCAAGTGGCCAAAGAAATTTTATGGATTCAAAAATGGTGATTCATATTTGAACATGTGTCTAAGTCATTCAAAGATTTGAGTTAGTCGTGAAATCTTAATGCAAACTAGAGGTTAAGAAATTCATTCTGTGACTTGGAGATAGCTTAAGTCATGAAGTCTTAGAGTAAACTATAGTTAAAGACAAAGAAAAAGATATTGTATGTGAATCATTAGATTAAATGTTGATCAAAGGGTAGTCATGAAGTCTTAGATCAAAAAGAGAAATTACCAAATTGATATGAGACTACATGTGACCCGTCCGATTAAAAAGAGATCTAGCGATGGTCGCATAATCTCAAAAGAAACTTAGAGTTAGTAAAATCTTATAGCGACTTTGGATTCACACAATCATGTAGTCTCCAAAGGAACTAAAGGTTTAAGCAAGAGTTATTTGAATCCTTAGTTGTGGAGTCTCAAAAGGAACATGAGTTAAGAGATTTCTTTCAGCAATTAAGAGATGAGCGTTGATCAAGATGTTGATCGTGTGGTGATCATTAAGTCTTAGAAAAGAATCAGAGTTAAAGACAACTCTTAGTGACAAGGAGATCATATAGTCAGGCAGTCACTGAAGAAAACAAGAGTAAAATCAAGGTAAAATATATAGTTTTCTTCCATGCCATGTTGTATAGTTGTCAGCCAATTAGAATATAGAGATTATGAAAACATGCTTAAAGATTTGTTGAGTTTTGATAATTGAGCCAATCGTATCATATCTTGATCTAATTTTGAATATAATAAGGTTTTACTTGATAAAGAAATCATTCAAAATTGATCACGTGTCAGCTTCAAATGCCACGAAAAGAGAAAAATTGATATCACAGAATGCAGAAGTAATGATAGAAGTGACTAAATTATAAATCCATAATTTTGAAGTAAGGTTTGTGCATTGATATCTCAAGATAAGTAGGCATTACCGTTGTTCATTTCATTTAACCAAGAGCTACAGTTTTTAGAAGGAAGTTTTCATAGAGTGATAAGTGTTTTCAAGAGAATAGAGTTATCTAGATTTGGAGAGTGAAGAAAATAGATTTGATCAGTTGCAATTCAAAAAAGACAAAGATGAGTAGAGGAGTGAGTGTTGCCTCATCTAGCGGGAAGAGTGGAGATGATAATGATCTCAATGGAAATATAAATTACTTAGAGGAGTTCATACAACTCCTTCTAGGATCCAATCAGGGAAAGAAGGTAAATGACGAGTACCCTGGTGACAATTTTGGTTATATTAGAGATGAAAAGACCCATGATTGTTTAGGTTATCACTTGTTTAACTAATTCCATAATAATAGTGAGGGTCTTGTGCCCGTGTTAAACCCTTGGACATTAGGTTTTGCAAAACTAGTAGTTCTTGATGTATTTGTAGATGTTGACTTGATATTGGAAGTAGCCAATAGGTATGACACTATTTTAAAGTCCATTAAGAGAGATGAAGACACAATTATAGTAACCCTTGATACAGAATCATTCATTAAAGTGGTTAATATGTATAACCCTTGTACAAAATAAATTAATTTTAAAGCCCTAGCTGCTAGATATACTAAGGAGACTGGCATTGTGTCCAAATTGATTCAAGCCCA
The DNA here is from genome assembly GCA_018584345.1 of Thuja plicata. Taxonomy (NCBI): domain Eukaryota; kingdom Viridiplantae; phylum Streptophyta; class Pinopsida; order Cupressales; family Cupressaceae; genus Thuja; species Thuja plicata. The sequence goes on from MU224896.1 coordinate 1,367,690, forward strand.
TGTTCAAAAAGGAACCAGGAACTATATATACAGAGAGAGAGAGAGAGAGAGAGAGAGAGAGAGATAATTCTAGACTTGCAAAGTCCCTATGTTGTTACTGATTATGATTACATTCAATATTTGATTGATAAAATGCACCAGGGATTTGTGGATATTTAGAAGAAGGTAGGAAGCCCTAAATTCCTACAGTATTCATTGCTTATGCATTTGATTTTTTTCTACAAGTTTAATATCATGGACTAGCCCAATCTGCACCTTAGAAAATTTTAACATGGTCAATCCAACTATGTGCAACTTTTCTTGAGGGTATAGAATTACACATCCAATGAGAATGAGTTATGTGATTTTGAGAATTGGGTAGTGTATCCCTTATTGAGAAATTTAGGAGTCAACATGACTAGGCTTCCAATTAAGGTATTACAACTCCTAAGACCCTACAAGTTTGTGGATAAATGCAATGGAGATCATAACTGGAGAGACTTTTATTATCATCAGAATTTCACTCTAATTAGAGTATATGGTTTCCCTCAACCACCACACATTTTTCCATATAGAGTACCACCAAGGATTTCTATTTTGTAGTTTTTATGGAAGCTCATGCTAACTGGTAGGGAGGATTTGGCTCCACATAGGAAAGGAACATTCACACCCAGGAAGTTTATAGCTTCTAATTTTACAATTCGTAAAAGGGATTATGATGCTATGAATAGATGGTTGAGGTATTATAGAATGAATGTAGCCCTGTATAGATACATTTATATAGAAGGTTTTATAAAATGTGCCAAGAAAATTTTGACACTCAACATTCCAATTACTAAAGAACATCAGCCATGTGAAGAGGAGGACTTGATCAGGAACATCCTTGAAGAGGATGAGATTTCAGCAAGGACAAAAAGTATCAAGAATTGATGGATTTGGAGCAACTAATCAAGAAGAAAGGGATCTCATTTGGAAGATATTTCCCTTGTTTACCTTATCTACAAATATTAGATAAGATGATTGAGTCCTATGACACACTTTGTCATCAACTAGAGGAACAAATTGAGTATAAGGACAAAGGTCCTAATAACCAATAATCTTCAGAATATAGTAGCAGTTACTCAGTACATATCCCACCACCTATGGATCAACCACCCTAGACTGAGGAAAATATAATTGATTTAACACAAGGACATGAGGCTGAGGTAGTCGTTTAACCCCCAAAGAAAGTGAAAAAGGTGGAAGCAGGAAAACGTTCTATTTTCAAGACACAGAAGAGGAAAAAGGACAAAGTGAGTTCCCTATTCATTGGGATAAGTGCCTATGATCACCAATTGAGGAAGGTAATAAGAGAAGGTAAAAATAAAAGAGAAGATACAAATGAGAATGTTGTGTTGGAGATTTTCTTCTGTGCAAATCGTTGATTGTATGTTTGTCATTGATGACAACATATAATATACAGTAGTGTCTTGTATGCAATTATCAGCAAAAAATTTCTTGAGCCTTGTGCTTTTACATCTATGTTGTAGACATGTTTTGGATGCCATGTTTATACACGTAGATTCAAATATGTAGTTTTAGTTGAGTTATGTTAATCTATTTTGGCACTTATAGTTTCTAGAGATTATCTGTTAAGAGCCAACATATTTACAGTGTTTCTTGAGTTGCGCCTATCTTCAGGATATGCGTGTTTGTATTCATGTTTAGTTATGAGTTAATGATGATTATATAAAGGTGCTAAATTTGTTTTAACAAAAGCCTCATATTTGAGTTAATTTGGTAGAGCATGTTAGCTCTTTTTCTTGCAACACTTACCTAATGATGATAGTATACCTTATATACTTGAATGCAACCTCTTTTAGGCAAGAGAAAGGCTAATTGATGAGGTTTTCGATAACACTGGGGATTCCTATTATCACCTCCTTCTTTTTTGAGATCCACAGACTCAGGTAGGTATTACCTATTAAATATTACTAATACTTCAGCCTATGTATTTGGTGGATTATTTCATTCACTGTTTATGCACCTAAACCCTCACTGTAACAACTTATAGAATACTTTAGAGATTGCAATGATTGATTTGAAATAGAGTATTATAAGCCAGGCCATGGTTTTGATAACATGAACCATTGAGACAAGGACTTTCATCCTTCTTCCTTTTGATTTTAGGAGGGGTAACCCAATTGATTCACTCTCTAAGGAATCACTAAGATGGACAATATCCTGCTGATATAAGTCCTTAAAGAGTTAAGCTCATTTGTTCTAAAAACTATATGAAATTGATTAATTTGTGTATAATTGAATGGAGAAAACACTTGTTCAGCAAACTCTAGATCAGTGCCTATTCCTTGGGCAAAGAGTCAATGAAAACATATGTCAACAATGATAAACTAATGCAATACTCAAGAATGCCTTACAAACTTCATACAATCCAGATTGGATGCCTTACAAACAATCTACTCAACTCAATACTTCCTCATCAAATCTTCATAACCATGTCCTGCTCTCTAAAACCATTCAAAAAATTTAACTCTCTCCTTGCGAAAGACTCACAAATGATTAGACACACTACCTTGTAGTAGGTATATTTTAGATGCCTTAAAAATGAACTATACTAGAGCATAAACATAGTCAAAAGAGACAAGACAAAAATGAGTAGGAACTACACTGTATTCTCATTAATCCAAATTGTTTCCAGATATCCATACATTAAACTCAAGAACTAAGCATGAAGAAAGAAGTATGCTTTACAAATAGAAATCTTCAAACCAATGGTAACTTGTACTGAACCAAGCAAAGACAGGAACAAGGACAAGACCAAGAACCTCCACAGGAACCAGACCAGGAACCTGAATCAGAACACTCAAAATAGAAAAGAGAAGAGAATATGTAGAACCCAAGAAACCCTAATTTTTCTAAGCAATTCACACCTGTCCCTTTTCAAATATTATTATACTTTCTATTGAAAAACCTAACTTCATTTTGTCCTTTCAGAAATATGACTCTAATCTCTGTCGGTGACTTCAAAGCCTATTTTCAACTGCCTCCAAAGTCTTTTAAAACTAATCTAATCTGATATCATTTGTCTTTTGTCCACGAATGATTTTACAAATCTGATTTGATTTTCAATCTCTGTAAAATATCTGATTTCATTCTCCAAAAATATCCACTGGGAAAGCCTCTTCATCAGGATCTGCAAATACATTTCTGAAAACTATGGAAAAGATTATGAAGTTTTAATATTTCACTCCTTCACATTATTTCAATATTTCTGCACTTTATATCTCCTTTATGTGCAAATCTAATTTCAACTCATCCATTTCAAATCTGCTTCTATCTTCTAAGAATCTAATTTTATCTGTTATTCCAAAAATTCTCCCGGAATGCATTTTTGACAAGTATTTGCAATAAAAGATTAAAAAATTATCTTGTGCACATTTCAATGTCTTTGAAACTCTCAATTTTTTGCAATTTTCCCAGAATTGACTAGAAACTGACAAGTGTCACCTGTGGACTGGCTGCTCTAAACTGGTCTTTAACTGCACCTTAACCCTAGGTCAATTTTTACCTTTGTCTCCAAGTCTCCTGATCTTTTTGCTAACCATGGTCTGATTTGGAGACATGGAGACTAGCATCAGTCTCATAGTCTCTGAATAAATTTTTACTGAACATTTTCAACTGGCAACGATGCGACTGCCCGTAGTCTCACTTTATTTGAATCATTTTAACTTGACCACAAACCTTTGGTGACCTGGTGACTAGCATCTGGCGGCTAACTTTCATCTGGAGACCACGTGACTACCTCATTCTCCAAGTCTTATAACTTCTCACCTTAACATTTTATGTCTCATGACTATGCGACTGGCGATTATCTTTGGTTGTGGCGGTTATCTCCTCCATCTAGCAACCTCGTGACTAACTGCTAACAGTCACTCACCAAATCTTGATGACTATCTCTCCTGGTGGTCATCTCTTAGCAACTTCATGATAGGTTGCCATGTTTCCATCTTTGGCACATCATCACCGCCATCTCAGCACCAACTATTCTACAAAATTTACTTATTTTCAAATTATGGGCACAAAAACTAAGGCGTCGGCTGACTGGGTGTGCACATGGATAGTCTCCTCATCAGCTTCACACTTCATATGTTTGAGATTTGGTATTTAAACATTTTGAATTCCTTCGCAGCATGAATGTGGGATAAATTATTAGGCCCACCTCCATTGTAACTCCTAGCCAAGAGAGCCCGCCAAGAGCCTCTAGGCTCTCTTTCTTATTTCACTATAAGAGTGCCTTTGTATATAAATACTTAAAAATGACCATGCACAGCAAATGTGGGATATGGTGTTTTCACTATTTTTAAGTTTTCTGAGAGCTTCCTATATTCTTCTCATTAATTGAGATGTTTCAATGCTAATGAGAACCACCAATGTCCTCCAGAAGTCAAGGCGCCACTCCCTGTGGTTTCACATTTTGAAATCTTAACAAAACATATTTAAAATCCTCCATGTATTATACTCTGCGCAGATTACCTCTATCAAACTATGCAAAGCATCAAAATTCTTTACACAATTCTTGTGCTATGTTCCCCCTTGCACTGCTGTTTAGTTCTTGGGATAAAATGTTCTGATCTTACCTTAATGCGTGGGCCTCATGACCAATTTCCAGTGTAGTCCACTAGGCCTTATATTTTGCAAGTCATTCATGTTAAAAAACCTTGGCAATTTCCTTTACCAAGTGCTATTGCAGTCCACCATAAATTGAAAGTTTGTTTTATAATTTCAAAAACTTCAAGGTAGCACTGCGATTTAACTTCCTTATCTGCACATTATCATCTCTTATCTCTTTCATTGCATAGCACTGGCTTTTGTTTTTATCATTTGCACTAATCAAAATAGAAGAGCCCCTCCTTTAAATGCTATGCTAGGCTCCAAATTACATAGTTTACATGCCTTCTTTGGATGGTGTGTGGGAGTCTTACATATATTAAAATCATTTTCTTTTAAATGTTTCAATTGTATTGATAAATAGTGCAACATATAATATAGATTATGCTGGCCATTTTTCATTTTGGTTTAAATGGTTTCAAAATTTTAACTTATGCGTTGGCCAATTTCCCCAAATTTATGACACATTGTGCATCCATCTCCTCTCTTTCAAGTGGTGGACCTTCACTTATGGCCAATGTGTGGAGTTTCCAACTGATTGTTGGATTCCTCTTTTACAATATACTATAACATATTGCATAACCACCAGGCAGATGTATTCTCAAAAGAATTCTTTAAAATGGATGTATCTATCCTCTGTTTTGTGCATATCTCAAATTTTAAAACATATATCTAATTAATTTATGCTGAAATTTCCATTCAGGTATCAAGAATACCGATAATATGGCACGAAAATTCTTCATTGATGAGTGTGGGCACCTCTATTTTGTCTTAGGTGTTGAGTTCTTTATTCTCCTTGCCAGCTCCTTCTTTAAATACACTATTTTGACAATAACATAAGTAGCGCCCTTTAGTTTTAATCATATTTTCCAATTGTATTGTTACAAACCTTTGTGTTAATAATTTGAAATCAGTCTCATCTTTGTCAATTTTCACTCAAACTTTAACTCCTATGTTCACAAATGCAGCCCCGATGTGTTTCAACTTAAAGTTCAAATACAGATTCCAAATATGCCTTCGCCTTTTCAGGTACAAAAACCTATGCAAATTATCTCAATAACATCAAACTAGCAACTTTACAACCATTTTTGCAAACTAAACCTTTAATGGCAATTGGCCTCCGGAACTGGTCTCAAAAATTTATTGAAACAAGCAATCTGACTCTGGAACTTGGAAAAAAGATTCATTCATCTACAATAAATATGCATGCAAGATGGCGTCTTCAAATTCATCCTCAGGCACAAGATATAACAGCACAAACTTAGCCTTTCAGAAAATAGTGCAAATGTAAAATGTTGAGTCTGCATAAATCTCAACTTGATCAGTGTTTGCAAAATCACCAAATCCTGCACTGAAGTTTCACCATTAGGTCAAATATTACATTCATATGCAATGAAAATGGTCTCATAATCAAAAAATTTCAGATCAAAAGTTACCACTCTCATAAAATGATTAACTTGCAAACTTAGTTCTATTCTGCATTGCAAACTGAATAAACTGCCTCTGAAACTGAACTTGCAAACTCATCAAAAAGATCCTTCAAAATTTCAACCTCTGGAGCCTGATTGAATGTCATACGTAGAAAATGAATCCTCAATTAACCTCCTCTGGAAACAAACTATTTAACTGATACCAATATGCAAATATTAGCATCTTAACACTTTTCTGAACTTAAACCATGCAAATATGCAGAAAACTGATTTGGATTTAATTTAGAAAAATGATCAACTAGATTGATCAAAATCTAGAAATATTCAAAGGGGTTCATTTCTAGTTCTATAATGCAGAACATCCTCCAATTACACTTGACCTCAAACCGGGTGCAAATAGGGAAACCACAAAGTATGTAACTTAATTCTGAATTCTACATTTTCAGTGAAATTTTAATAAATTGGAAATGGAAAGGCCCTGGAAAAATGAATAATTGGATTGGCAGGAATCTATAAATATTCAAATAGGTCACTCTTATGTTTATAATACAAGGGAAAACTCAATTATCCAAAATTTTCAAGTGGGTATACATTGTCAAACCCTCAAAGTGGACAACTTAGCAATTATGTACTTGAAAACTCAGGAAATCAGAATAATTCACCAATGGAATGGTTCTAAAAAACTTATCATCTGATTTCATAGGGATCTAAAAACTGGAAATATTGGTTCATTTGCATGCTTACAATACCTGGGAACACACCAGGATGTCATACCTATCCATCTAATCAAAGATGCATGCCTTCAAAATAAGGTATTCAAAAATCTGCATTCAACAACTTTTGGAAACTTAACAAAGTGCCAACAGAAGCAGATTGGCAAATTGCTCAAATGGATTCATCATGAGCTAGAAAATGGAAAATATGAAGTATGAGACCATTGGAACATAGTACAAAAGTATTTTCCTCAATAGAATCAATTGGTCAAAAGTTATAACCTATCAAACTAGGCTATTCAGATTTCTGAGCAGAACAAAGATGCAAACACTTATGAGCGACCAAATTTGGAGAACATGGAAACTTATCAAATGGATTGATAATGACCTTATATCTAAAACATAAGCTCTCTGATATGCATGTAACACATTCCCAAATCCAGTGACTTATGAAACTCAACAGGGTGCAAGATAATCAGAAGAAAAGTAGGCCCCGGACAACAAAATGACACTTAGGAAAATGCAGATTTAGGTGACCCCCTCAAAATGACTACTCCCTAAAGATGTCAGATTTGGAATCCACTGCATATGAAAAATGGAAGGTACTAAAGCTTCTTCCCAAGTAATATCTGATGAAAATCACCAGGGCATCTTTTTCAAGAATTCAACTAAGCCTTCTCACACAAATTTTTAGGGGTACTCACCTTTCCTTATTGAAAATTCAACATGGTCACTCCAAATTTGTTGCAAATTTGAGAGGTCCAATAGAGCCGACTATGTGAAGTGATGCATCCACTTATTTTGAGTTGCACAATCCTAACACTGATTGTGTGCTTAGTTAAGCCGATAAGGAAGTTGTTGAAGTGTTTCCTACACCCATCGTGACCTTATCCTTGGGGAAGATACATATAGTAGTTCAAATTTGATCGCTATGGGAGAAAATGAAGTAAAAAAGAAAAGATAGAGAAGAGAATAAAGTTAGATAGTAAATCTACATCATTTATCAGTTGAAGATCTATGTGAAGAAGCAGAAGAAGATTACAATTCACTAGAACTGGTCAAGACAGCAGGTCTACTAAAATAGTTTATTATCAGATATAGTGTATATCTTCCTTATAGAAGGTTGCAGCCTTCACCATTTGAGTAATGAGCTCTTGGACAGTGTGTCTTCACCCCTAACAGGGTTATTTTTAAAAGACTCCTAACAGGGTCCAACCTTTGACCAGGTCTATGTACTTATTGCATTGTAAAGATCAAATCCTAACAGGGTTGCAAGATCTTCTAACAATGATCACTATAAACCAGTATAGTTATTTGTGGGTGCTAATTCCCATTGGGGTTTCTACCTAATTTGGTTTTCCCCATTACCAAAATTTTGTTTTTCAATTCTGTGCTATCTTGTTGAGTTTATGTTATTCTTTACTTAATTGAAATGAATTGAATCTTGTAGATAACTGATTCATCCCCACTCTCAATTATCTCTTGGGACTATTCTTAACAATTGGTATCAGAGACAAGTGCCTTGGAGAGAAAGATTAATAGCTTAAGGTAGATCAAATGACATACTTCAGAAAAGAGAGTACTAATTTTGATGGAGAGAATTATCATTACTGGAAGAACAAAATGATAACACATCTACAGTGTGTTGGTTTAGAGATTTTTGAAATAGCCACTCAAGAATTTGTTGTTCCCTCTCGAAAAGACCTTGCAAAAGATGATGGTACTAGTAAACAAAAGGATGTATTCACCACTAATGAAATTACCAAGGAAGCCCTTATAAGTGCTTTATCTGACAGTGAATTGTTTGAGATTAAGAAAGTAGACAAAGCCTACACCATATGGAAGTATTTAGAAGATATGTTTGAAGGAGATATTCAAGAAAAGAATGCGTGGACAAAGACATGCAAAAAGAAGTATAACAACTTAGAGATGCTACTTGAAGATGAAATTGGAGCTTACAATCAGAGGATTCATGAAATAGTTTCATGAATCGGAAACAATGGCGGAGAAATTTTAGAGGAAGACATAATGGACAAACTGATGACTACATTGACAGCAAATTATGAGAGCAAGATCAATATCTTAGATGAGACTTTGCAATTTTCAAAAGAATTCAAGAGAGAGTCTTTGATCAACAAAATCTCTTCAATTGAGATATCAAGATTGAAGATAGAACCCAAAAGTGAAACAACATTCAAAGCCTCAGTCCATGGTAAGAAATCCTTGAGAAGCTCTAGTAATAATGAGAAAGAAGAAGTGGATACAGAACTAGAAGAAATAATTTCTATGATTGCCAAGAAAGAAAGGAAAGGTAAGGAAAATATGAAGGATAACTACCATTCAAATGTTTTTCATGCAACAAAGTTGGCCATTTTGCATCCAAGTGTCCTACAAGAGTCAAGAAGTTCAGAGCAGATTATAAGCCCAAATATACTAAGGAATATCATCATGCTGAAGATGGTGTAACTGATGATGATTTAGGAGACAATGAAATTGGATTCATTTCCATTAAAGACATTGAGAAAATTATTGAAGAAATGGACAATGAAGATGAAAAGAAAGCACAAGACTTAGCATTAGTTTCCAAAGCAGACATCATATTTGATTGGATCATTGACAGCGGATGCTCACATCACATGACAGGAGACAAAGACATATTTGTACATCTAGACAAGTACAAAGGTGGTATGGTTAGATTTGGAGATAACACTACCAAACCTATCATAGGCAAACATTCTATTATCTTAGATGGAAAGAACAAGAGATATGATGTTCTTTATGTTGATGGTTTGAATCATAACCTACTAAGTGTTGGATAATTTCTTGACAAAGGATATTAGTTAGAATTCAAAGACAACAACTGCATCATTAATAACAAACAAGGAGATATGATTGCATAAGACTCTAAGACTAAAGGTAATGTCTTTTAGCTCAATTCAGAAGTCAATTGTTCTGTTGCAAAAGTAGATGATAGTTGGCTATGGCACAAAAGACTTTTTCATATCAATTTTGACAACATAGTAAAGATAAGCAATGTAAAGGAAGTAAGAGACCTTCCTAGTATTGAAAGACTAGTTGATACTATGTGCAGGGAATGTGTGATGGGAAAGCATGTATGGAACTCATTCAAAAGCAAGAAGAAATCAGCAGAAAACAAATTGGATCTAGTGAATATAGACTTATGTGGTCCTACTTAAACAAGATCATACTATGGAGAAAGGTATTTTATTTTGTTGGTTGATGATTTTTGAAGGATGATGTCGGTTGCATTCTTAAAGGATAAGCATGAAGCTTTTGAGAGGTTCAAAATATTCAAAGCTAAAGTTGAAATGAGTCTGGATTAAAACTAAAGTGTCTGAGATCAGATAGAGGAGGATAATTCACCTTTGACCAATTTTATGAGTATTATGAAGAACATGGGATCAAAACACAATTGAGTGCTCCTAGAACTCCTCAACAGAATGGGATTGGAGAAAGAAGAAATAGGATCATACTTGACACAGTGCACACTATCATGATAGAAGGAAAATTTACACACACCTATTGGAGAGATGTAGTGAATACAATAGTCTATACTATCAACAAAATACAACTAAGGCTAGGCGGAGACAAAAAACCTTATGAACTTTGGTTTGGTAATGTACCTATAGTAAAATACTTCAGAATCTTTGGAATAAAGTGTTACATCAAGAGAGATGATGGTGTTGGTAAGTTTGATTCCAGAAGTGATGAAGGTATTTTCCTTGATTACTCTACTAAAAGAAAAGCATATAGATGTTTTGACTTGAGATTGAAGAAGATAATTGAAAGTATACATGTGAAGATTGATGAGAAGTTCATGATTCAAGAAAGATACTATGATTATGCACCTATGATTGAAGATGAACCCAGGCCTAGCAGTAAGGAAAATGTTATTGAAGAAATGTTTGATTGTATTTATGTAACATGCAATGACCCTGAAATAAGCAATGAAGAATCACAGATAATAGATAAGGACATCACACCTAAAGTTCCAAAATTCACAACTACATACCATTCAAAATATGACATCATTGGAGATCAGAGCAGTAGAGTTTTGATAGGATCTAAATAAAAAGGTTTAACAGATGATGAAGAGGTATGTTTACTTTCACAAATTGAACCCTTAAGTGTTGAAAATGAATGTAATGATTCAGATTGGCAGAAAGAAATGGAAGAAGAATTAAATCAGATAATCAAGAATGATACATGGGAATTAGTTCCTAGACCTTGTGAAAAAAATGTGATTGGAACAAAGTGCATATTCAGAAATAAGATGAATGAAGAAGGTACAATGATAAGAAACAAAGAAAGACTGGTATGTAAAGGATATGTGCAGAGAGAAGGGATAGACTACACTGATACATTTTCCCATGTGAGAATACTGGAAGCTATAAAGTTATTTTTAGCCTATGCAACATTCATGAACTTCTAAGTATATCAGATGGATGTCAAGTCAGCCTTCCTGAATGGTGACTTGAAGGAAGAAGTCTACATAGAGAAGCCTGAAGGATTCAAAATTTTAGACAAACTAGACATGGTATGTAGACTAAAGAAATCCCTCTATGGACTTAAATAGGCCCCAAGAGCATGGTATGAAAGACTTGATGGTTACTTGACAAAGATTGGATCAAAAAGGGAGTAGCAGACTACAACTTATTCATCAGAGAGACAACTGAAGGATTACTACTTGTTGCTATCTTTTTTGATGACATTGTTTTTCAAGGTAATGACAAGCTTAGTGCAGAATTTGCAAAATAGATGCAAAGTGAATTTGAAATGAGCATGATTAGACCTATCAAATATTTTTTGGGATTAAATGTAAAACAAACAAACAAAGGTATATTCATAAATCAGTCTAAGTATGTGAAGGAGATATTGAAGACTTTCAAAATGGAAGATTGCAAACTAGTAAGTACCCCCATGATAAAAAGAAGCAAGCTTTCTAAAGATGATGATTCCACATTAGTTGATAAGACACTATACAAGTATATGATTGGAAAACTCATATATCTCACTCAATCTAGACCTGATATTTCTAATGCAGTTGGCATTGTTGGAAGATTTTCAGCTGAACCTAAAAAAAATACTTAATGGCAATAAAAAGAATATTCAGATACTTAAAGGGAACTATAGACTATGGTTTATGGTATCCTAACTCAGATAATGTACAACTTCATGTATATACTGTTGTTGATTAGGTAGGTTGTATTGATGAAAGAAAGAGTACCTTAGGAGGAGCAATATTCCTTGGACACAGATTGGTCACATGGACAAGCAAGAAGCAGAATTGTATTTCTCAGTCAATAACTTAGGCAGAATATGTAGCAGCAACATTGAATTGTTCTACAATTGTTTGGATCAAATAGATGATAAAAGGCTTTTGAATTTAGATTGATTATCCTATTTTTATGCATAGTGATAACACTAGCACTATCAATATGTCAAAGTACCCTGTGATGCACACAAAGACAAAACATATTGAAATAAAATATCATTTTCTAAGAGAAAAAGTTGCAGACAAAGAAGCAAAGTTGGATTGTGTAAGCACTAAAGAACAATTAGCAGATATTTTTACAAAGCCTTTATCAAAAGATACTTTTGAGTATCTCAAGGAGAAGCTGGGATTAATTCCCTTTCCTAAGTCTAATTAGAATTTGTAGCAAGAGCATCAGTCCTTAGTCACTGATGAATGGTTGACTACTCTACTTCTGGAGAAGCACCTGTGCTTAATTATTTTTGGCACCCTTTTCCATTGATGTCAAAGGGGGAGTATATAGTAAGGGGAGCATATACTCTGGGGGAGTATTTAGTAATGAAAAATGCAGTAAAAAGAGGTACAAAAGTTAAGAGGAACTTTTGATGAGGATATTGAGAAGATTTTAAAAAGAAAGAGGACACTTTGGGTTGATGGTATTTTTCATATCATATGTTGCCATCAATGTCAAAGGGGGAGATTTTTGGAGATTTGCTTCTATGCAAATAGTTAATTGTATGTTTGTCATTGATGACAACATATAATATATAGCAATGTCCTATATGCAATTATCAGGACAAATATTCTAGAGCCTTCTGCATTTACATCTATGTTGTAGACATGTTCTAGATGCCATGTTCATACACACCAATTTAGATATGCAGTTTTCATTTATTTATGTTAATCTGTTTTGGCAGTTATAGTTTCTAGAGATTATTTGTTAAGAGCTGACGTATTTACATTGTTTCTTGAGTTGCGGATATCTTCAGGATATGCATCTTTGTATTTATGTTTATTTATGAGTTAATTCTGATTATATAAAGGTGCTAAACAAGTTTTAACAGAAGTGTGATATTTGAGTTAATTTGGTAGATCCGACTATGTGAAGTGATGTGTCCATTCATTTTGAGTTGTGCGGTCCTAACTTTGATTGCATGCTTATTTAAGCTAACAAGGAATTTGTTGAAGTGTTTCCTACAGTCGTCGTGACCTTATCCTTGGGGAAGATACATATAGAATTTCAAATGTGATTTCTATGGGAAAAAATGAAGTGAAAAAGAAAGGACAGAGTAGAGCAGAAAGTTAGATAGTAAAGATACATCATTCATCATTTGAAGATCTATGTGAAGAGAAAAATAAGATTAAAATTCACTGGAACTGATCAAGATAGAAGGTCTACTCAACTAGTTCATTATCAAATATAGTGTATATCTTCCTTACAGAAGGTTGCAACCTTCACCATTTGAGCAATAATCTCTTGGACAGTGTGTCCTCACCCCTAACAGGGTTATTTGTAAAAGACTCCTAACAGGGTCTGACCTTTGACCAGGTCTTTATACTTATTGCATTGTAAAGATAAACTCCTATAAGGGTTGCAATATCTTCTAACAAGTATCACTGTAAACTAGTACAATTATTTGTGGGTGCTAATTCCCACCGGGGTTTTTACCTAATTTTGTTTTCCCCATTACAAAAATTGTGTTATTTAATTTTGTGTTATCTTATTGAGTTTATGTTATTCTATACTGAATTGAATCTTGTAGATAACTAATTCACTCCCCCTCTCAGTTATCTCAGGGTACTATACGTAACATGTTGAGAGCCTCTCTTATTGTGTCAGGAGAAAAGGGAGTTACAACAAGAGGAATTCTTGAAGGAGGATGAATTTATAAAGACTAAAGAATTCAAATACTTCCTTATTTGGGCCAAGAAACAACAAGTGGGGGCACAATTGAAATTTTATAGAGGAGAATCCATAACAAGTGAAGCCTTACAGGCTCTCTAGAAATACGATCCATAATCTTTGAATATGACCCCTGATGAGGCTAGACAACTAGTTAAGTGTAGTGGCATGTTACTAGTAGAGGGATTGGACCTGACTTCAGCGTTCATCATCGACCAAATCAGAAGGCAGCCAAACATCAAATTCTCAATAGAGACACAAGTAGGGGAGATGATCAAAGGGTGTGGTTACAATGCACAATCTCAGACCCTAGCTATGTGGGTTCTAGCTCCCAAGAACCAAAATCCATCATTGCTCAACGTCTAAGAGAAGATGGAAGGGGATAAAATAATCTAGTCTGTGAACAATATAGGGGATCTATAAATTTCACAGGGCCTAACCCATTTTGCTCAGCTCAATGAAGCAAAAGCTATTTAAATGTCCAATAGGTTCCAAAATTTATTTGATGAAACAAGTCTCATTGCAAAGGATAGAGAGCTGGGTTTGATAAAAATTAGTTCTATGGAGAAGATAATTGCAAATTCAACTCAAAATCTACAAGAGATACCAGAAGTTGTTCCTGTTGAACTTAAACAGGCTAAAGATGCACTTGTGAAAATAGAGGATACATGGGATGCTCAAAAGGAAATAGAGTAGAAAGATGTAGAGAAGAATAGTGTGGCTTTAGAATTCTTTTTGAATATCTTGTAGCACAGAATTAATGTTTTAAAAGATAAAGTTGACTTAGTGCATGGAGCCTATAATAAGTTACCTAGCCTACAAGTTGAGGTAACTAGTTTTGTATCAATTTTTAATCCCTATTTTGGGACTTGGTCAGTTAGGACAAGTTTATTTGAAAGGTTGGCATCCCTGCATCCACTTAGGGAAGACTTACCAGAGATAGTCACACAATTAGGTGATTAAATAGATCAAATTGGGGTAACCTTGTCCTTTTTCAAGGGAAAGGAAAATACGATAGAGACTAGATTGAATATGTTTGGGTCTGATTATAATAAGTTTGTTCCTTCAATCAGAGTAGATGACAATGAGATCAAAGAAGTGGAGACATGGAGAAATGAATTTTATTCATTAATTCCTAGTAAAGAGGCATTTCTTTCTGAAACTAATGAATTAGATATGGAAAGGTTTAATAAAAACTTGGATCAAGCATTTAAGGCTGAGACAGATTTCAATAAATTTGTAATCGATGTCAAGAGAATAACAAATGCTAGATGGGAGAGGAAAAAGGTACAACTTGAAAGCATTTAAATCTTTAATTGGCTTGCAGATGAAGATGTAGCAGCATGGGATGTTCTTACAATGCCTAATAAAAAGAAGCCTCTGACAGCTAACCTTGACATCATAGATGAAGAGTAGGACACCTGACACCTAATATTTGCATAGGGATGTTAGCCATATGAAAGAGTAGTGTATGTTATCCTTTAATGGCGGTCACTAAATCTCACAATAACTATTGGAGGCTATCCAGAATATATTCAAACAGAGATGGCAATGAACAAAATATTTCAAAGATCTAATTTGATTGTATTCCAATTTTTTCCTTCCACCGCTTGGAGTCTTCTTGTCTTTTTCCTTCTTATAGCTTTAAGGGTTAGGTCTTAAACCATCTAAAGCTTGTTGCATCCTTAATATTTAAAGGATTCCAAGACGGTTTAGACTATATATACAACATATGTATCATTTTGTAAGGAGAGATGATAAGATAAAATATAATTGCAAGCTAGACCACAAAATTTTGTCTGAGTTTTTTGTGCTTATGGTCTATTGAATGTATATGAATCAATACCAATATTAATAAAATACATTGTAGTTTTTATTCTATATATTGTTTTTTCTCTTTATATTTTTGTTCTAGATGTTGTATGTTTAATTTGCAAGGCACTTTAGATATACCAATTACAAGGTGATTGTGCAGTTGCTTGTGAGTTCTTTCAAGGAAGGAATAATTCTTACAGGTGATCCCAGAGAGCTAAGCATTAGTATTAGGATCTGATAAAATGGGTGTTTGAGTGAAAGGTAGTCTGTAAGGAATTCTACCCAAATTGCATGTATTTACATTAATCTCTTATTGTGCATTTACATTTGATATTGACTCTTTACCCAAGGATTAGGCACTAATTTAGGGTTTGGAAAATAGTTAATCATCATCAAATATCTAAAAAAATATCTATCATTTACATTTCAGTTATAAATACATAGAAGTTTAAGTAATTGTATCAGAAAATACAATCCAGTTTGCTCATTCCTTCAAGAGAGAATCACTAGGTTAACCATCCTAAGTTCAGAGAACTACAAAAGGAAGAAGGATGAGAACCCTTATTACATTATTGTTTTCTATTGTTAAATTAATGATTTGGTTTATTAAGCTCTGTATTAGATTGATTATAGTCATTTGCATAGTTTTCTATCTCTTGATATAGTAAAAGGTAATTAGCAATCTAGTAAGAGACCTAATCCACTATAATAGATATTGAAAGTTTGTAATCATTTGAAGGTACACCCGCCTGAGCCTACTGATCTCAAAGTCAAAGGAGTAATTAGTTATCATAAATTAGGCTTTCTCTTATATAAATTAAATTGGAAATATAAAGAGAAAGTATTCACACTTTTTTAAGAACTTGCAAGAAAAATCCCTAACAAAGTGGCGACTCCACTAGGGAAAGTAGTAAAATCTCAAAAGAACCTTTTAAGTGATCTCTAGTATTTTAAAACCTAAATCAAGCTTATAGTTGATTTTTCATATCTAGGTATTTCTTATAGTATTCATATTTAAGTTGTACTTTATCTTTCCCAAACTTGTGTTGGGTGGAAACTCTAAAAGTAAATCTTTGTAATCAGTGCTAAAGTTAATTTCAACATTCATACACAACCTTTCAATATGAATACAAGGTCAAGAATGAGAGATAATCCTGAAGTTGAGTTGGATAGTGGAATCCAAACAACTTCTAGGACAATAATGTCTTGGAGAGAGAAGAAGAACCAAGCTAATATTAATGACTCTTCTCCAAGAAATGAAGAAAACAACACTAGAAGAAAAGATGCAAATGAGTCCAGTCATGACGGGAACACCTCAAAGTATGAAGAAGCCCCTAACCTAGGATTAGAAACATATGCAATTACCACCAATTCTAGTGAAAGAGAAGGAACTGACACTATTATTTCAGATTTTGAAGTTGCTTCTAATGAGCTTGTTGAAGAAGAACAAATCCTAATGAGGCAGGTGGCCCTTATTCAACAAATGAAGAGAGAAAAATATATTAAAAAGAAAAAAACATGATCAAAAGGATGTTGATAAGTTTAGAAGAATATATTTAAGACATCAACAAGAAGAAAAATTTTGAGAGGTCTTGTAGAGATCAAGAGACTCCAATCACTCACAAAGGTTTTGGTTCTCAAGCCTTTAGAGATAAAGGAAAAAAGAAAGTTACTGGAAATGAAGTTGAGGAACCAGAAACTCATAAAATCCTGATAGAACAAATGTCATAGCTAGACATTGATCTTGAAAGATCAAAAAGGGAGAAATAAAATATGGAAAAGATGTTGGAAAAGGTAGAAGATGAAGCTGCCACCTTGGAAATGAAGAAGATTGACTTCTTGCAATATTCTAAATATTCCTATGCTGGTGTTTAAAATACTATATCTTCAAAAGCCAAAATTGCCTCTTTTCGGGATGATGAAAAATTCCAAAGAAAGCCATTGCATTAAGAAAGGTACAAAAAAATTACCTTTATTGGCATTCCTAGTTACCCTAATGCAGTACCTAATGATATTGGGGAAAAACTCTCGTAGTTTTCAGGAAACAGTGTTATTTCTTGTGAAGCTCGTTTGAAAAAGTTTTTAGATATCATAGATGATTTGAATATTAATCATGAAGATGTCCTAATGAAGTTATTTGTTCACTCCTTAGTAGAAGATGCTAGGGAATGGTTTAGAGGATTGTCTAATGGTTTTGTAACATATATGGAAGAATTAATAGATTTATTCAAAGATCAGTATGGTGAAAAAACTAGGAAGGATTCTTGTTAAATGAATTCAATAACATAAAGAAAAACTTCAATGAAGAGGTCGCTGAATTCAACACAAGATTTCAAAGAGCCATGCACAAGCTATTTCATAAAATCAAGCTAGATGAAAAGGTATCTCTAGCTACATATCTAAATGCTCTTGATTCTAAGATGAGTTATGCTCTTAGAGATAAAAATCCAAGAAATCTTACTGATGCATATAAAATAGAAGTGAAGATAAAGATGAACATACGAGTGTTAGGGACAATGGGTGGAAGAGATGATGCACATTTTAGTAGGAGGAAAGAAACTGAATATAAAGAATACAATGCTCCACAAAACAACAAACCATATTATAACAATAAGTATAATCCACAAAATAGCATGCAGAATCATCCCTATGGTACCTAGTTCAAGGATGGAAACCCTAATGCTCCACAAAGAAAAGACAAACCCAAAAATATAACCCCTGACCCCCTACACAAAAATGTTTTGAATATGTGCAGTGACACTTACTGGTGTGAACATTGTCAAGCCATACACAACCCTGATGTTTGTGTTGTAACCTTAGACATAAGTGTTAATAAAGAGAAAGAAGGTGAAGAGGGTGAGCTATGTGATCATAATAGATGTCATATGACTAATCCTTATGCATGCCCTAATATAGATTCTAAAGATGAAGTTGAGAACCATAACATGTATGGTTCACAAGGAAGAATGGAGGTATATCACCAACAAGTCCTGTTGGATAGTGAAGATGAGGAGGTTGTGTTGGAAAGTGACATTGAAAGCAATTATTATTTTGTCATTGATGTCAAACCTTTACTGGTGAGACTAATGCTATCTGTTTGAGTACCATATCTATTGTTGATGAAGAATCTTTAACAAGAAGACCAAGTGAATGGTTGAGTTAAGGTAATTCAAAGGGTATTTGATCAATTGGCACTCTGGCAAAGTAATTTGTTGCTTATCTTTCAAAGACAGTTTTTCTGGCTATTTTGTGCCGAGAAAGTTTGGCTTGTGCCGAGTAAAGTTGCTTATGAGGAGAAAATTTGCTTGTGCTGAGTAAAGTTGATTGTGATGAGCCAAAATTTGCTCAACGCAGAGCACAATTGAAATTGTCAAGTGAAAATGGTAATGAAGGCCGACTTACAGAAGTTTGATTATTGATGAGATTTGAGATCTCTGACTGACTTAGTTGATCTTATTGGGATATGTAATGTTAATTAAAGATTGATCCACATCATTTAATGTATGGGTAACCATAATTAATGAATGGTTTCAAGATTTAATTAGAGACTACTTTGGAGAAGTAAATGTGATGCAAAGATGGAATCATTTGTTGGATCTAACCTAACCTAAGATCTACGATCTTGTTTAAGCGGCAAAAGATTTATCTGACCTAGACATAGAGGTATATGATAACCTTAGGGGTTATTCATTGTGTGTGAAAATTTGGATGAATGGATGTGTATGCAAAAGGTTTGCATAGTTGATTTACTGTTTAGCATGATCTAGCAGAGAAGGCAAAAGGCAGAGGTAGAAAGTTGCATGTGTGATTGCTTGACGGATTTCCAAGAAGATCAGAAGGTTGAAATGACAATGCAGGCTATCTAGTAAGTTAACATCAGAGCTGTAATTGGATCTAAATTGCAAAATAAGTTGTATGTATCATATCACAAACTGTTGATTACTTTCTTACCATTGTATTAGTTAAATCCTTTAACAAGGTTGACTTAACAGTCATTTGTATAAATCCTCTAACAAGGTGACATTCAGATTGGAATGTTCTAAGTCCTCTAACAAGGCCACTCCTAACAGGGTGATTAAATCCTTTAACTAGGTCACACCTAGCAGTGTGTTATTGTAACCTTTAACAGGGTTGGCTCCTCACAGGGCATCACTTCAGAAGAGTTAAAACTTGGTAGCATGTTACTAGTGGTTTTTCCCATATTGGGTTTCCACATTAAATACTTGTGTCAACTTGTGTGAATGCTTATAGTTTGCTTTACTGTTATGTTACTACAAGCTAATTTCAATTGATAGTAAACTACATGATTAAAGTTGTTGATTTATGCTACTGCTGCCGAGTAGATCTGAAGTATAGAAAGTTTTTATTTACTACATCTAGACCTAAGGATTACTGATTCACCCCTCCCCTCTCTATTATTCTAAATTCATTCTAACAATTGGTATCAGAGCTTTGGTTTCCTGAAAACAGTTTGAAGGTACTAGAACTGAAAAGATCAATATCTATAAGGAGGTTCCCAAGCTGAACAAAGATAACTTCCCTGCATGGTAGAGCTTGATGAAACTACATTTGGTTGGTATTGGAGATGATTCTAAGTGACTTATTAAACATGAATATGTACCACCTACTGGTCCTCTCTCAGCTATACAACTAAGAGAAAAGAAAGACCACAATCAAGCAATGTTGGAGATCGCCTCCTCATTGAGCTATTCTAAGTTTGATGATATAAAGAGCTGTATAAATGCAAAAGAGATGTGGGAAAAACTTGAAAATGTCTATGGTGGAGACACAAATGTGCTAACGGCCAAATCAGAAAGTCTAAGAGGTAAGTTTGATGAGATGAAAATGCAAGAAGGTGAAAATTTCATTCAGTACTATGGTAGAATAAAAGAAGTTGTAAATGCCATTAGAGGGGCTAATGGGACAATTGATGAGAATGCCATTATGAGCAAGGTACTGATAAATTTACTTCCTATATATGCTATTAGAGTTTCTACAATTCAAGAATTGAGATGTACTCCTAACAATAATCTGAATCTGGAAAATCTGATAGGCAGACTCACTGCATTTGAAATTTCAAATTATGATAACTATAATCCACAAGGGATTGATTCTACTTTTAGATCACAATTGGTTCTCAATAAATCTAAGAAAGGAAAGAAACATGTGGATAGTGATAGTGACACTTCTGATGATGATCTTGAAGAACTTGAAGCACTCATGGCAAAAAGACTATCTAGAGGAAAAGGAAAATACAG
>MU224896.1:1389471-1414292 GCA_018584345.1 Thuja plicata
ACTTTGATAACTTGGTAAGCATAAGTAAACTGAAAAAGGTTAGAGGACTACCTAAGTTAAAGAAACCTGAGAATGTTATGTGTAAACAATGTCAACTAGGAAAGATGACTAAGTCTAGTTTCAAGAGTAAAACATATGTATCAGAGGAAATTTTGGAATTGGTCCATACTGATCTGTGTGGTCCCATTGGAGAAAGAAGCTATTGTGGTGCAAGATATTTTATTCTATTTGTTGATGATTATTCAAGGATGATGATTGTAATGTTTCTCAAAAAAAAATCTGATGCATTCTAGTTATTTAAATGGTACTTAGCTAAAGTTGAAAAGGAAACAGGCAAAATTTTGAAATGCTTAAGATTTGATAGAGGTGGAGAGTTTATTTCTAATGAGTTTAATAGGTTTTGTAATGACCGAGGCATAAAGAGACAGATGTCCGCACCTAGGACTCCTCCATAAAATGGTATTGTTGAATGAAGGAAAAGATCTATCATGGACTGTGAAAGAACACTAATGATGGAGAAAAATGTTGCACAGAAGCATTGGAAAGAAGCTGTAAGTATTGCAGTCTATACATTGAATAGAGTTCAAGTGAAGAAAGGTACAAATGCTACACCTTATGAACTTTGGTATGGTTATGCACCTAGTGTAAAGTATTTTAAAGTATTTGGAAGCAAATTTTTTATACTGAAAGACAAAAGAAATGGAAAACTAGATGCTAAAGGTGAAGAAGGTATATTCCTTGGTTATTCAACCAAAAGCAAAGCATACAAATATCTGAACTCTAATACAAACAAAATTGTTGAAAGTGCAAATGTAAGAATTGATGAGTTTGTAGAAAGAAATGAAGCTAAAAGTACACAAGAACCTGAAAGCTACAAATCATTCGTATATCTAGATGAGGAAGATTCTAATTCACTACCTGAAACTACTGTCAAACAATAGCATGCACCTGCTGAGTCACAGAGTGGAATTGCTGACCAATTGCAAGTGAATGCTGAGCTATCTAATGGAGATGCTGAGTCACAGTATCAACCAAAACTGAATATAGATGATGAACCTAAAGAAAGGACTAAGCCTACCCTAGAAAAATATGTGAGAAAGAATCATAATTCTGATCAAATCATTGGGTAAAAGGATTCTACTGTTATGAAAAGAAGTAAGTTGAAAAATAACGCATGTCTGTTATGTGAATTTGAGCCCAAAATAGTGAAAGATGCTTTAGAAAATGAAGACTGGATACAAGCAATGAATGAGGAAATTGAACAAATTGAGAAGAAAAAAACTTGGACACTTGTACCTAGGCCAAAGGATAAAAATGTAATTGGCATAAAGTGGGTATTTAGGAACAAACTAAATGAACATGGAGAAGTGACAAGAAACAAAGCTAGACTGGTATGCAAGGGTTATGTACAGGAGGAAGGAATTGACTACGGTGAAACGTTCAACCCAGTTGCAAGATTGGAAGGTGTCAGAACCTTACTTGCATATGCAGCCTCCAAAGGATTCAAATTTTATCAAATGGATGTGAAATCTGCATTTCTCAATGGAATCTTGGAAGAAGAAGTATATATTGAGCAAATTTGATGGCTTTGTAGACCCAAACAACAGGAATATGGTTTGCAGATTTCACAAAGAATTATATGGATTGAAGCAAGCGCCAAGAGCATGGTATGAAAGATTGCAAAATTATCTGATCAAGATTGGATTTGCAAGAACCAATGACAACAACAACCTATACTTGAAGACAGAGCAAAACAAAGGTACATTATTAGCTGAAATTTTTGTAGATGACATCATATTTAGTGGACAAGATGTGTTATGTCAAAAATTTTCAACAGAGATGCAAAATGAGTTTGAGATGTCTATGTTTGGTGAAATAAAATTCTTTATTGGCTTACAAATTTATCAAATGAAGAATGGTATCTATATCACTCAATCTAAATATATCAAAGAGATACTAAAATTTTTTGGAATGGAAGAGTCCAAACCAGTGAGTACACCCATGGCTACTAGACAAAAGCTGAGAAAAGATGATGACACAAAAGAAGTGAACCAAACACTCTATAGGTCAATTATTGGAAAACTACAGTATGTTGGTCATAGCAGACCTGACATTGCCCTAGCTATTGGGATTGTAGAAATATTTTTTGCTAATCCTAAGGAAACTCACATGATGGCAGTCAAAATAATTCTGAGATATTTGAAAGGAACTAAGGACTATCGTCTATACTACAGAAAGAATGACAAGTTTGAACTTAGAGTTTACATTGATTCTGACTGGGCTGGAAATGTTGATGACAGGAAAAGCACTACTGGTGGAGCATTTCTTTTAGGGAAGAAATTTATCTCCTAGACAAGCAAGAAATAGAACTGCACCTCACAATCTTTAGCTGAAGCCGAGTATGTGGTAGCAGCAGTTAACTGTTCTAACATTGTGTGGTTGAAGATACTACTGAAAGGTATGAAGGAATAAATCACTAACCCAGTTGTCATATATTGTGATAATACAAGTGCTATTAATATTTCAAAAAATCATGTTATGCACTCAAAGACAGCATATAGCTATCAAGTATCACTACTTGAGGGAGCTAGTTCAGAGTAAAGAAGTAAGATTGGATTATGTGAACACTAAAGAAAAATTAGCAGACATATTCACAAAAGCACTACCCAAGAATGCTCATGAGTATCTACAAGGTAAATTGGGGGTGATTCCCCTAATAGAGGCTAATTAAGTTTTGTATGGTACTATTGCATCAAATATTTCATTCAGAAAATCTGACACATTGATGCACAGTAAGTCACACTTTAGGATGTTGTCTAAAGTTGTGAAGTTGAACAAGGACATAAAAGAAAAATCAGTCATACTAAAGATGATAGGATCAGCATGATATGAAAGATCTAGATGATAAAGATATTGACATCTTTGGCATTATTGTCAAAGAGCGAGAGATTACCTATAACAAGGAAGAAGTGAAGGAAGAGATTGCTGAGAAAGAGACATTACAAAGAGGGAAAGATTACATAGAGGCAGGAGTTACTATTGAAAACATTGAAGTGATTATCTACTCAGAGGGAGTCTACAAATGATTAGACGTAGATGATTACAGTGTGATTACAGACATAGAGGGAGAAATGTTTTATAGATAAGAATCAAAATGAAGCTAAAGACATTAATGAAGATTTGTTCATATCAAGGAACACAGGTGAATTTTCGGATTGGTCGGTAACTATGTATGTTAAATCATTGTTCTTATATTTTGTGTTGCCATCAATGCCAAAGAGGGAGATTGTTGGAAAGTGACATTGCAAGCAATTGTTATTTTGTCATTGATGTCAAACCTTTACTGGTGAGACTATTGCTCTATGTTTGAGTACCATATCTATTGTTGATGAAGAATATTTAACAAGAAGACCAAGTGAATGGTTGAGTTAAGGTAATTCAAAGGGTATTTGATCAGATGGCACTCTGGCAAAGTAATTTGTTGCTTATCTTTCAAAGACAGTTTTTTTGGCAGTTCTATGCCGAGCAAGTTTGGCTTGTGTCAAGTAAAGTTTCTTATAACGAGAAAAGTTTCTTGTGCCAAGTAAAGTTTCTTGTGACAAGCAAAAATTTTCTCAATGCCAAGAACCATTGAAATTGCTGAGTGAAAATAGTAATGAAGGCCGACTTAGAGAAGTTTGATTATTGATGAGATTTGAGATCTCTGGCTGACTTAGTTGATCTTATTGGGATATGTAATGTTAATTAAAGATTAATCCACATCATTTAATGTATGGGTAACATAATTAATGCATGGTTTCAAGATTTAATTAGAGACTACTTTGGATAAGTAAATGTGATGCAAAGATGGAATGATCCGTTGGATCTAACCTAACCTAAGATCTATGATCTTGTTTAAGGGGAAAAAGATTTATCTGACCTAGACAGAGAGGTATATGATAACCTAAGGGGTTATTCATTGTGTGTGCAAACATGGATGAATGGATGTATATGCAAAAGGTTTGCATATTTGATTTACTATTTAGCATGATCTAGCAGAGAAAGCAAAAGGCAGAGGAAGAAAGTTGCATGTGTGATTGCTTGATGGATTTCCAAGTAGATTAGAAGGTTGAACTGACAATGTAGGCTATCCAGTAAGTTAACATCAGATTTGTAATTGGATATGAATTGAAAAATAAGTTGTATGTATTAGATCACAAACTGCTAATTACTTTCTTACCATTGTATCAGTTAAATCCTTTAAAAAGGTTGACTTAATAGTCATTTGTATAAATCCTCTAACAAGGTGACATTCAAATTGGAATGTTCTAAGTCCTCTAACAAGGCCACTCCTAACAGGAAGATTAAATCCTTTAACCAGGTCACACCTAGCAGTGTGTTATTATAACCTTTAACAGGGTTGGCTCCTCACAGCGCATCACTTGAGAAGAGTGAAAAATTGGTAGCATGTTACTGGTGGTTTTTCCCATATTGGGTTTCCACATTAAATACTTGTGTCAAATTGTGTGAATGCTTATAGTTTGCTTTACTGTTATGTTACTACAAGCTAATTTCAATTGATAGTAAATTGCATGATTAAAGTTGTTGATTTATGCTACTGCTATCGATTAGATCTGAAGTATAGAAAGATTTTATTTACTACATCTAGACCTGAGGATAACTGATTCACCCCTCCCCTCTTAGTTATTCTAAATTCATTCTAACAGGTTGATGATATAAAATTCTATGCTTAGAATAGTCAAGAATATACCACAATAAGAAAACCTTCTTATGAAGAAAATGATAAAATCATTGTTGATCTATTAAATAAAGTAATAAGGAGCTACCACTTGAGAAATAGAGTAGTGGGTGATGTAGGTAGTCAGCCAAGTGGCATGTTCATTAAAGAAAATAAGATAGATGTCAAGTATATAAAAAACATAGATGGAACTGGGGAAAATGTAAATAAACCTAAGGACGCAATTGTAAGCAAAGATAGTGATCCAAAAGAAGTACATGAGGGAAAAGCTAAAGTGCCAGAAGCAAGTGCTTCCTCTTCCAAAGTTGAAAATAAGAAATATAAGAAAGAAGAATCTTCTCTGAATATTCAAATAGAGGATAATAATATCATTGTAGAAAAACAAAAATCATCTAGTGTGAAATATACTCCAGTTGATATGGGCCAGTGTCTATCTCAGATGAATATAAAGGTCCCATTTCTTGAAATGATGAGGATAAAAGAACATAAAGAAAATGCACTTTTAGTATTAAACACTATATCTCTAGTGAAACCTAAAAAACTAGAATATGTTGAAAAGAAATCTAACAGTAAGGGAAAAGAGCCTGAGGGAATGACTTTTGAGATCCCTCAGATTTATCTAAACACAAATAATTCTGCAGGGATTGTTGATCATTTTTCCTAACATTGGTAATTAATGGTAATATGCTCAAAAAAAACATGATAGATTCAGGAGCATCTAATACTATCATGTCTGCAGAAATCATGAGATCCATGGGATTAATAGTTGATACTCCTCATGAGAGATGTCAAGCAATGGATTCAAGAGAGATCCTTGTTGTTGGTACCATTGAGGCCTTACATTATAAATTATAAATATGCCCTGATACAATATTTACAATGAGTCTATTGGTGGTTGATATCCCACCACATTATGGCACGTTGTTGTCTAGGAAATGGAGTGCTTCAATGGGGGTAGTATTCAGTGTGATTTATCTTATGCATTGAGAATATTGTCAAGGTTTCCAAAGAAGGTAGGACACCTCATATGATTGAGTTACATGAAGACACTAATATTAATTACTATGTAGATATTGACATGGATAACTTTAGAGTGAAGATGAGTGTTTATCTATGTAAATATGTTGATCCCTTAGTGAAGGATTTGATTACACAGAATGATGGTTTATGGAAGATGTATTTTGATGGAGCTTGTTCTAAAGAACAATCAGGAGCTGGTGTTTTACATATTTCACCATCAGGTACAACATTTAAGTATTCTTTTTTGTTATCATTCGAATGCACAAACAATACAATAGAATATGAGGCTTTGTATTTAGGGCTAGACATTGATGCTAAACATGGAATAAAATTTCTAAAAGTTTATGTTGATTAAGAGTTAGTAGTAGCCCAAGTTAGGTCTAAATATGTTGTGAAAAATGATAGACTAAAAATGTATAAGCATGCTATCTGGGACCAAATTGAATCTTTTGATGACTTTAATATTAACTTGATAGAAAGGTCCAAAAACATTATGGAAGATTTCTTAGCTAATGTCAAGACAAGACCAGTTGTCCCTAACAATATTTACAACTGGCAAGTATTTGAATATGACCAGGATATTCTTAGATTTATTCAATGCCTAGACCATTATGAAGATCAACACATAGATTGAAATTATTTACTTGAGGTCATTGATGGTAGGGATTTTGTTATGGGAATTAGGTTTTCTAATTAAGTTCTAATCATATTCCTAAGGGATCGATAGAACTAGAAGCATTGTTTAGTGATCAGAATGATCATTGATTAAAAATAAGCAATGCTAAAGTTGAGGATTTGGAAGAGATAAATTTAGGATAAGAGACCACTCCTCAGATAGTATATATTGGAAAAGGATTAGATTCCCATGTCAGAACAAATTTTCTAAAATTATTAAGAAAACATAAGCATGTATTTGCATGGTCTTATGAAGGTTTGAAAGCTTATAGGGAAGACCTTTTCTAGCATGAAATCCAATTAAATTCATATGTAAAACCATTCAGACAGAAATAGAGACCCATCAATCCATTGTTATCTCCTAAGATGCAACAAGAATTGATGAAACTAAAAGATTCAGGGGTTATCCAGCCTATCAGACATTCAACTTGGGTTTCTAATCTAGTAGCAATGAGAAAGAAGAATGGTAACATAAGATTATTTGTTGGTTTTAGAAATTTAAACATTGCATCTCTAAAATACAATTATTATTTACCTAATATGGAGGAAATGTTACGTAAGGTTACTATTTCTGAGCTATTATCAATGATGGATGGCTTTTCAGGATACAACCAGGTGTTAGTAAAAAATCAGAACAGTTCAAAACTACATTTACTACTCCATGGGGAACTTGTGTATATGTTGGAATGCCATTTGGACTAATAAATGCAGGAGCAACTTTTCAGAGAGTCATGGATGTTGCATTCAAAGAGTTTATTGACTTATTCATGGTAATCTACCTAGATGATTTAACAACATTTTCCAAAATAGCAGGGGATCATTGTGAACACCTTGAAAAAAATTTCAATAAAGATTTAGGATATGGTGTCTCTTTGAATCCCAGAAAGTATCAATTTGTAGTGATATAGGGAAATTTTATGGGACATATAGTGTCCAAAGATGGAGTAAGGATTGACCCTGAAAGGATAGAAGCTATTCAAAAGGTCACTGCTCTAAAAAATATCAAAGGTGTATAGTATTTCTTAGGAAAGATAAATTTTGTGAGAATATTTATTGCAAATTTTGCGAAGATTATCAAACCAATTATTAAACTATAGAAGAAAAATGCAAAATTTCAATGGAGTGAAGAAGCTCAATCAGATTTTGAAAGGATTAAGAAAGAAGTCCAGGAGGAACTTGTATTAAATTCACCTGATTACAGTAAACCTTTGTATTTATTCTCATTTGCATCTTTTCATACTATTGTTGTTGTTTTACTTCAGAAAGATGAGGAGGGATTTGAGCATCCTATTGCATTTTTTAGCAAATCTCTCCAATTTGCAAAGCTAAACTATGAAATGATGGAGAAATAGGCATATGCTTTGGTGAAAGCTATGAAATCATTTAGACCTTATCTGGTTTGTGCCAAAGTATTAGCATATATACCTCATTCTGTAGCAAAGGAAATCCTTACTCAATCAGAAGTGACTGGTAACAAGTGTAAATGGATTAATATAATTCAAGAGTTTAACTTAGAAATCCATATTACTAAATTGGTGAGAGGACAAGGTCTAGGAAAACATATGACAGAAGAAAGCCTAGACTTGGTGCAAGTAAATAACATAGTGATACAGGATTCAACAGTAACAAGTATTGAAAGACATCCTTTCTATGTTGACATCATGATCTTAAGAATGCAAAGCATCCTGAAGTTATGACAGACAACCATAAAAGGAATCTTAGATTACAAGCTCAAAAGTACACCCTAATTCAAGGAGATTTATATTGGAAGGATAGAAATAGTGTACTGTTATTATGCTTAGATCAGAGTCAAGTTGAGAAGGTCTTGATAGAAATGCATGCTAGAGTATGTGGAGGACATTTCTCTTCATGACCACTACCCATAAAATCTTGAGGGCTAGATATTACTGGCCTGGCTTATTCAAGGATGCTCATGCATTTTTCAGGAAATGTGAACCTTTCCAAAGGTTTTCAAATAAGTTAAAATTCTTAGGTGCCCTGTTATTAAACCCTATAAGTGCTGAAGTGCCTTTTTCTATGTGGGGCATTGACTTCATTGGAGATTTTTCATATAAATCTAGTGGAGGACATAGTTGGATACTTGTTTCTACTGATTATTTTACAAAGTGGATAGAAGCAATTCCCACAAAGAAAGAAACTAGTGAAGTAGTCATTGATTTTCTAATAGAAAATATTCTAACTAGATTTGTTGTTCCTACAAAATTGATAATGGATAATG
This sequence comes from Thuja plicata, assembly GCA_018584345.1. Classification (NCBI taxonomy): domain Eukaryota; kingdom Viridiplantae; phylum Streptophyta; class Pinopsida; order Cupressales; family Cupressaceae; genus Thuja; species Thuja plicata. Next base: position 1,398,144 of record MU224896.1, read on the forward strand.
TTATGTGCTTTAGATCAGATGAAATTAAGGATTTATGTGATCAGTATGGGATTATGATGTCTTATTCTTCCCCATATCATCCTCAAGAAAATAGATAAGTAGAATCCAACAATAAAATCATATTGAAAATCTTAAAGAAGACCCTTGAAAATAATAAAAGAGCTTGGCACACAAAGTTGAAACTTGCTCTATGGGCTCATAGAATAATAGTGAAAAAAGGAACTAGTAATTCACCTTTTGAACTTGTATATGGTTTTCAATCTAGAATGCCCATGAATAATTTACTTCCAGTATATAATTTTATTTAGAAAGAAGAGTTAGATCGATCTGACCCAATGCAAGATAGAATGATGGAGTTAGAAGAGCTTGATGAGGTCAGAAAAAAGCCAAAAAGATAATGTTAAACTGCAACAGAAGATGAAATATATTTTTGATAAGAGAGAAAGTAACAGAAAGTTTCAGCCTGGTGATTTAGTACTCCAATGGAATTTAAGGGCTGAAGACAAAGGGAAACACAAGAAGTTTGAATCCTTAATTATTGTTAGGTCCCTTTGTTATTTATCAGAGCCTTGGAAAAGATGCCTATATTTTGAAAAATATGGATGGAGAAGAATTTGAATTTCCAGTGCATGGAAAATTCTTGAAACCATTCTTCAGTAGAGAATGGAATTTCCATGCATAATAGTTTTGTATCATATGTATATAGGTGTGTTTCTTCCTATTGTGTGTTTTTTGTTTGCAGTAGGTTAGTGAGTGTAGTCTGTGTGGTCTGCATCTAGAGATCTTTCGTTCTTGCATTAAACTTGCATTTAAGCATTCTCTGATAGAGCCATTATTTGTTGTATTTCCAATTTTGAAGCTTTCTAGTAAAATTTTTGAGTTCTCAGTTAGTTTCCTGCTTCAACGATCAAATTCCTATCCAATGCTATCAAAAATCCTTCTGCAAATGGTCTCCAAGCATAAAATCAGAGAAGTATGTAAAACCCTAAGTCGCAAGTCATTTTTAATGAATATCCAAGAGAAAAACCCTAGTTCTTCAAATTTACTTCTATTTCAAAGTTACTTTTTAAGAAAAGACCAAGTCACTTAAATCATGTGCCTATTTTCATATTTTAAATGTTGGCCATGATGTCTCTTTAAGCCTAAAGAATATTCGATTTTCTTTAGAGACTTGGCGAAATGCTTTGGTCATGTTATCATGAAGAGAAAATAATATGCTCTCAGTGATAAGGAGATTTCACGTGGGCCATTGATGAAGATCATGATCTTGTGGTGTGCAGAAATTCCTATTTGAAAACCCAGAGTTAGAAAATCCTTTGGCGACTTTGAGATCATTCAGTCACGCAGTCTTGAAAGATAATCAGAGTCAGAAGCAGAGTTTAAGGAAGGGTTGAAGTTCCCATGTAGTCGCATGATTGTGAAAGGAAATAAGAGATAAGTCAAAAGATATGAGATTAAGTGATATTAGTTGATTTTCAAGATAATCTAGTGGTGATCATGAAGTCTCGAAATAAACTCTTCAGTTAAGAAATCTTAAAGTGAATTTGAGTTTCTTCAGTCATGGTGTCTCACAAATAAACCAAGGTTAAGAGATGAGTTAATTTCATTCATTCGTGAGATTTATTTTGAAATAAAGGGTTAAGTTAAAAGATGTGAGATAAAGTAACTACCGTCAGATGTAAAGTTGATCATGTGTTCAGGGTGAAGTTGTGAGATGAAAGTCAAGATCGATGAAAGATTACGAGATCTCGCAAATACTGTCAGATTAGAAAAATATCTAAAGGTTGGAATTCAATATCAAAAGAGACCTTGAGTCAGATAATTATTTCAGTGACAACAAGATAGATAGTTAGTTATAAAGTCTCAATAAGAACCATGGTTACTAAAGCTTAAGTAGAGTTCAAGTGAAGTTTGCAGTGAGGATATCTGAACCATGAAAGAGAAAAGATCTAGTGGATAGCATGAAGTCATTGATAGAAGTCAAATAGTCAAAGAAAGTTTAGTGATTCAGCGATGGTGATTCATATTTGAACATGTGTCTAAGTCATTCAAAGATCTAAGTTAGTTGTGAAATCTCAATGCAAACCAGAGGTTAAGAAATTCATTCCATGAATTAGAGATATCTTAAGTCGCAAAGTCTTAGAGTAAAATGTAGTTAAAGACAAAGAAAAGGATATTGTATGTGAACCATTGGATTAAAGGCTGATCAAAGGGTAGTTGCAAAGTCTCAGATCAAAAACAAAATGTCAAAAAAGGATATGAGATTACACAGAACCCATCCAATTAAAAAGAGACTAGCGATGGTTGTGTAATCTCAAAAGAAACTCAAGGTTAGTGAAATATTATAGAGACTTTGGATTCACACAGTCACTTAGAGTCTAAAAAGGAGCTAAAGGTTTAAGATAGAGTTATTTGAAGCCTTAGTCGTGGAGTCTCAAAAGGAACATGAGTTAAGAGATTTCTTTCAGAGATCAAGAAATGAATTTTGATCAAGATGTTGATGATGTGGTGATCATTAAGTCTCAAAAAATAACTCAAGTTAAAGATAACTCTTAGTGACAAGGAGATCATACAATTGCACAATTACTAAAGGAAACTAGAGTAAAAGAAAGGCGAAATATATGGTTTTCTTCCCCGCCACGTTACATAGTTGTCATCCAATCAGAATATAGAGATTATGACAGCATGTTTAAAGAGTTACTAAGTTGTCATAATTAAGCCAATCCTATCAGATCTTGATCCAATTTTGAATATAATAAGGTTTTAGTTGATAAATAAATCATCCAAAATTGATCACCTGTTAGCTTCAAATGCCATGGAAAGATAGAAAAACTGATATCACAACACGTAGAAGTAATGACCGAAGTGACTGAATTAGAAATCAATAATTTTGAACTAAGGTTTGTGCATTGATTTCTCTGGATAAGTAGACATTACCGTTGTTTATTTCAATCAACTGAGAGCTTCAATTTTCAGAGTGAAATTTGCATAGAGTGATAAGTGTTTTCAAGAGAAAAGAGTTATCCAGATTTGCAGAGTGTAGAAAGTAGATTTGATCAGTTGTAATTTAGAATAGAAAAAGATGATTAGAGTAGTGAGCGTTGACTCAACTAGTGGGAAGAGAGGAGATGATGATGATCTCAAGGGAAAGAGAAATTACTTAGAGGAGATCATACAACTCCTTCTAGGCTCCAATCAGGGAAAGAAGGTAAACATGACGGGTACCTTGGTGACAATTTTTCTTATATTAGAGATGCAAAGATAGCTGATTGTTAAGTTTATCACTTGTTTAACTACTTCCATAAGAATAGTGAGGGTCATGTGCCTTTTTCAAACCTATGGACATGAGGGTTAGAAAAAATAGTAGTTCGTGATGAATTTGTAGATGTTGATTTGATATTGTAACTAGCCAGATGAAACCATTTCAAAGTCCATTAAGAAATATGATGGCACAATTCTAGTAACCCTTGATAGGGCGTCATTCATGAAAGCATTTAATATGTATAACCCCTACACAATATATATCAATTTGAAATCCCTAGCTTCTAGATATACTAAAGAGTCTGGGATTTTGTTCAAATTAATTCAGGCCCATGTGCCAAAAGGAACCAAAAACTATATAGCCCCCATTTCTAGTTATAATGCACCATATTTCTACAAGGACCTAGAATTATACATGAAGTACATTTCTTATGCCCTATGTGGATTTTTAAGGGTTGATAGTGGGAGAGAGAGAGAGAGAGAGTATCATCTGATATGTTAATGATAATTCTGGACTTGCAAAAATGTACTGATTATGATTACATTCAATATGTAATTGATAAAATGCACCAAGTATTTTTGGATATTTAGAAGAAGGTAGGAATTCCTAAATTCCTACATTATTCATTTCTCATGCACTTTTCTTGTTCTACAATTTTAATATCATGGACCAGCCCAATCTACAACTTAGAAGATTTTATCATGGTCAATCCAACCCTGTGCAACTTTGGTTGAGGTTATGGAATTACACATCAAGAGAGAATGAGTTTTGTTCTTTCGAGAACTAGGTAGTGTATCCCTTATTGAGAAATTTAGGAGTCAACATGACTAGGATTCCAATTAAGGTATTGAAACTCCTAAGACCCTGTAAGTTTGTGGATAAATGGAATGGAGATCAAAACTGGGGAGACTTTTATTATCATGAGAAATTCACTCTAATTAGAGTATAATGTTTCTCCCAACCACCACACATTTTTTTCATATAGAGTACCACCAAGGATTTCTATTATGGATTTTTTATGGCAGATCATGCTAACTAATAGGGAGCATTTGGCTCCACATAGGAAAGGAACATTCACACCTAGGTAGTTTATAGCTTCTAATTTTACAATTCATAAAAAATATTATGACGTTGTGAATGGATGGTTGAGGCATTACAGAATCATTGTAGCCATGTATAGATACATTGTTATGGAAGGTTTCATAAAAGGTGCCAAGAAAATTTTTATGCCCACCATTCAAATTACTAAAGAACATCAGCCATGTGAAGAGGAGGACCTGATTAGGAACATCCTTGAAGAGGGTGATATTTTAGCAAGGGCAACAAAGTATCAAGAATTGATGGATTTGGAGCAACAACTCAAGCAGAAAGGGATCCCATTTGGAGGATATTTCCCCATTTTTCCTTATCTACAAAGATTAGATAATATGATTGAGTTCTATGGCATACTTCTTTATCAACTAGAGGAACAAATTGATGATAAGGATAGAGGTCCTAATAAACAATCATCTTCAGAATACAGTGGTAGTTACTCAATACACAAACCACAACCTACCGATCAGCCATCCCAAACTAAGGAAAATATAATTGACTTAACACAAGGACATGAGACTGAGGTAGTGGTTGAACCCCCAAAGAAAAAGAAAAAGGTGGAAGTAGGGGAACCTTCTGTTGTCAAGACACAAAAGAGGAAAAAGGACAAAGTGAGTTCCCTATTCACTGGGACCAGTGCCTATGATCACCAATTGAGGAAGATCATAAGAGAAGGTAAAAATAAAATAAAAGATACAGATGAGAATGTTGACATGTCTCTCTTATTGTGTTAGGATGAAAGGGAGTTTCAACAAGAGGAATTCTTGAAGGATGATGAATTTATAAAGACTAAAGAATTCAAAGACTTCCTTATTTGGGACAAGTAACATCAAGTTGGGGCACAATTGAAATTGGATGGAGGAGAAGCCATAAAAAGTGAATCCTTATAGGATCTCAAGGAATATGATCCAAAATATGAGAATATGATCCCTGATGAGGCTAGACAACTAGTTAAGTCTAGGGGCATGTTTCTAGTAGAGGGATGGGACCTGGCTTCTGTAACCACCTAGATTTGGTATGTTGTGACTATAGACCCTATTTTCCCTAATTGTGATCATACCCCTAATTATGTTAGGACAATGTTACTTTGGCATAATTCATTTTAAATCAAATTTAATCTCCTAGGTGAGTTTTATCACTAAATTATATTAACTACTATAGCCATACAATTCAAATAAATTCAAACCAATTAAAACAAATCAAATTCAAACATGGCTATAGTATTTAATCATAAAGGAATTAAATAAAACCCCTAAATCAATTATTCACTTGCAAAGGAACCCATTCCCCCAACGTAATTAATTTAATTAAATTGGCTATAGTCCTATTAATTATTAAAAAGAAATTAATTGTTTAAATAATTAATATCCTATTTTTGAATGAAATAAATAACTTTAATTCATTTCATTAATATTCTTCTAAACCCCTAACCTAACCCACTTCAACCACTTTGACCCTGGGTTCAAACCTATCTCAACCCATTCACCCCATGCTAATCTAATTCTAATCCTAAATTCATCCTAACCCACCTCCTAATGTTGTCACATTCCATTAGGGAGTGATTAAGGACTCCACCCACTTGATAAAGTCAAGGAATCTCAAGATTCCTTTCCTCAAAGTCCAGTTTCCCAACCCACCCTCTTACACCCTTCACATGATTATTTAAGGCTCTCATTAATGCCTCATTAGTATATATTCCTTAAGCCCATGTCTCGCCCATGCCTATTTAATGCCTTTGGCATTTATTTCTTCTTACACACCATTAATGAGTTTTTCAACTCATTTGTGCACCTTGGCCCCCCTCTCTCTCCTCATTCTTCTATAAATACAAGGGGTTTTTGAGCATAGAGAATCCTTGACCTTAGATTAAAATTACATTGTTATGTTGTTAGAATAAACCTAGACTCATATCATATTTCATGTTTCATGTATATGCATTATTACTTTCATGCTTTTTAGAGCTAGAATGCATGTTTAGGAGATTATTTTCTCATTTTAACTCAAATCTTTCATGGTAGGATGTATATGTCACTGAAAGAGGCATAATCAAAAGGATATTATGTTGTTTTTAATACTCTTCCTAGTTAGAAAGCAATAGGTCAATTTTAGTGGATTTGTTTGCTCATCTAACCCCTTTTTCGCTAATACAATGACCTATTGAAGTGTTGTGTCTTTATTAAATAGGTACAAAATTCACACACACATCTCTGGCACCAACTGTGGGGCAGTATTTCTAACTTTGCCTCATTTTGAATCTATTTATCACTAATTTGCTTACACAAGATTCTATTACAGAGTCATTTCTCGTCATTCTGGATTGCATTTGGGATACGCTCTCGCACCACAGAAAATGAGGATCACATCCAAGATTTCCCATATCATTTTTGGTGTAGGATCACATCTGGGGAGCATTCAATCACATTTGGTAATATAGGCTTTCATATGGTATACTATATCACATCTGGTTATTTTAGGCTCGGAAAGAATACTAACTTGGTTTTTCAGATTTCCCAACCCCCATCTTGACCTCTATTTTTACATGCTTTTTGACACTATATAACATTTTCCAATCTATCACTAAACAGACTAGAGGACTATGCTCTTTTCTTTTTTAAGGAAAATTAGAAACTCACACATCAATTTGTGGGTTGAAAGGAATTTGGGGATAACTGAACCAAGGAAAACAAAACTACAATTCAATTTGGATCAATAACTGAACAATCAAAGCACTAAATTTATGGGTTAAATGAACAAGCACACTATCTAATTTTGGATCAGAAATTGAACAAACTACTCATTAAAGATTGTGGATTAATTTGACAAACAAACTTTCCCTTCAAAGCATTATGTTTTCCATTAATAGGAACATCTTAAATCAAGCACAACATTTCTTGAGGGAATGAACTTTTTCTTGAATCTATTTTGGGAGAAAATGACATGGATTAAGAGAGTGTGCTCTTCTTCTTCAGAAGAATCAGAAATCTAGAAGTCCTATGCTCACCAATCCTTTGTAAGCTTATTTAATAGTAGAGGGCCTTCTGGTTGATGAAAATATATCCTGGGACTGACCCAAGTGAGAACACTTTTTACGCCAACCCTTCCACTCACTATAAATAATTTCTTCCTCGTAGGCCAAAGCCACGAAAGACGAAGCCGATTTTGTTCATAGAATTTTGACATCATTCTTTGAACATGCTTGGGTATATGTAGAGTGGATATGCTTGAATCTTTCTTGTGAGACTACATATACTTAAGTACTCATAGGGATATACACCTCAATTTTTCCTTGTGCAATTCTATGGGGGACAGTTTCGAATGGATTGCCCAATAATTGACAACATTTCAACTGAAATAATTCTCGATTCATCCCCGAAAGGGTGATAATATTTGTGCAAGGAAAAAATTAATTTCCCCAAGACACTCATCATATCATGCCCTCACTTGTGTTTGGAGTCAGCTAATACAACATCATGACTGGAGCCATTGCATGCTTGGTGATGGATGTATTCTGATTAGCATTTAAGTGTGTGCCTAAGTCAAAAAGAAAAGATTTTTATCCTCCACCTAGAAAATAAGGATAAGATGTGTGTCTATTTCACCCTCCTAAGAAAGTAAATCTGTTTGACGTACTTAAAAAATCATTAAAAAGATAAAATCTTCAAACAAACAACAAATTTCAATCCTAGATCAACACATGTGTTTTCATTCACAAACAAATCTCAGAATGTAGAACTACAATTAGATGAACTTCACGCATTTCCAAAAAGAAGTTCTCAAAACTGATCAAATCTGATAGAGACATCACAAAATTGCATCTTGGATTTCCTGAATCATATTCAGTATTTAGGCTCGCATCTAGTATCATGGCTCGCATTTATTCTAACAATGTCACATCTAGTATTTAAGCTCGCATCTAGGGTTGTCAGTAGATCACATCCAATATTTCTAGGCTCACATTTAGGAGCTCGCATCTAGCATAGTGGGTACTTGCAAGATAATTTATTAAAAAGTCTTAGATGATTTGGATACCCTTTTGGCTCTTTAGTCTGTCCCTATTGTCTTTTCTAGTCTCCCTGTCGTTAAATCAAAACACTTTTTCAAACATCCACATTGCATATCCTATCATTTTATCATATTTTGTCTCAATATGTGTGGTCTATCCGCTTCTTACAAACACTTGGTTCCTAGCTCACTATCAAGGTATTCTAACCCTCTAACACTGGAATCATTTACTTCCACCAAACTCAAACAATACTTCCACCTAGACAAACTCACTTGAAAGATTCAAGATACTACCTGACACTCTTCGGAAACATTGATGAAAGTTGAGAAAAAACTTCATGGCTAACATAAGATGTAACAAGTACACCTCTAAACGATCAAAAGTGCCTCCTAAAACATCACACTTTCAAGGAGAAACATCTCATAGTTCCCTACTCGATCTAGACTCTCCACAAATGGATAGCAACACTCGCAGATGGAGTGAGGCTTTTGAGGACTATAACAATGGAAAACACCAAAAGCTCGAAGATACCAATGAAGAATAATAACCCAAGTTTGACCATCCTTTATTTGAGTCAGGTAGTGAAGAGGACATCACTGAAGAGGAGTAAAATAAACTTAAGCAAAGTAGGAAATAAAAAAAGATGATGGAAAAGATAATTGGTGAGGATAAAGAAAAATACTTCCTCCATCTAGCGTCCACAGGTGTAAAATTACCCCCAGATTATGATGTGGAGAAAATCAAAGAAAAGGAGGTACTAAATCCTATATCCATTCTCACCAAGCAACTCACTTTGATGCAAATAGAGCTCGCAAACCTCAAACAAGAGAAAGAGAAACCCCAAAAAACATACCCTTTGGACGCCATTTGTCCATTCCCTTTTGACAAGAGTATCACTATGGTTCCATTCCCTCCAAATGTAGCACAACCAAAATACAACAAGTATACGGGATAGACCAATCCACATGACCAAGTTTGAGAGTTTTGTGCTCTTAGCATAGAGTACATGCATGAACCCACTTACCTCATGTGACTATTTCCTTGAAGTCTAGGAAGAAACTCCATGGAGTGGTTCTCAAAAACTAAACCCTAATGTCAAAACTTTTGAAGAGCTAATTCAACAATTTATCCAACACTACTCCTATAACATCCAACATGATGTGACTATGATGGACCTATGTAATACTAAAAGAAGACCAGAAAATCATTTACACACTTCCTACAAAGATGGAGGAAAATCTTTGCATGATACTCAAGAGCTATCCTCGAATCTGAGAAGATGGAAATATTCGTTAATAACTTGGTACCATAATTGAACTATGCAATACAAATGCAAGACTCTCCTCATTTTGATAGGATGATTAAAAACACCCTTCACATCGAAGCAGTTATGGTCAGAAAGGGGGAGATCACTCTTCAAAGTGAAAACAAATCTAACAACTCCAAGCCTAAATGGTGGAAATAGAACAAATTTTTTGTCAATGATAGTGTAGTAGACGCATCCAATGTTGGCCCTAAACTCAAGGTATTCAATGTAACCAACAGTATGCAAGAAAGAAAGGATGCTAAGGTAACAAATCCCATACCCAAAGAAAACAATGATAATAGAAAGGGTCGGACATGGACTTCAAAACCTCAAAGAACATTTACTCCTTTGGGAGAGCCTCTTGAGACTATCTTAAATACACTTCTAGAAAACAAAGTTCTTACTATCCCAGATTCCAAACCATGGGAACCAATGGTCAAAGCCAGATGGTGGGATGATAATTCCTACTGTCTCTTTCATAAGAACAAAGGACATAAGACTAATAATTTCCTTAAGCTCAAACATGTTATTCAAGACCTCATCGAAGGTGGAAATATCAAAGTGGATGGACACACTACCAATGAAGATCATAAAGTGTTCAATAAACCATTCCATAACTATGACAAAGGGGAAACATCTAAAGGAAAATGTAATGAATTCAACTACACCTATTCTAATAATGATAATGTGATTAATATGCTAGACATTAAGACTGAATCAATTAATGTGGTCATAATCAAAGGTGTTTCATTCCACTCAAATTCAGTAATACGGAGCCAAGCGCAGGTCATGATCAAAGGACCCAATTATTCCCCAAAACTAGCATCAACGGCCAAGGTTCCTATCATTACTATTCCTAAACCAATACTGAAACACATGGTTACTATTCCTTGAGCAATTTATGACTTGGTAGACCAATTGCAATGAACCTCTACCAACATTTCCATTTTTTAGTTTCTCAAAATATCCATAGTACATAGGGAAATCCTAGAACAAGCTCTACATGCTGCTAACGTCCCAAAGGATATTAATATAGACAAATTCCAAGTGATGGTCAATCACATCTCAACACCACATTACCTCTCCTTTTCTAAAGAGGATGATAATTTATTGACACATCCACATAATCAACCCCTCCATATTGAAGTCATTATTCATAAATCCTATGTTAGATGTGTGTTGATAGATGGAGGCGCAAGATTGAATATTTGTACACTTAATCTGGTCAAGAACTTGGGTATTTCAGAATAGATCATTGACTCTAGGAGAAAAATAACTATCAAAACATATGAAGAGGAAGAAAGATCCTCTTAGAAGGAATTATTGTTCTACCTATCAAAGTCAGACCAATTGAGAGGAATGTTGTATGACAAGTTTTGGATCTACTCCTAGCCTAAAATATCCTATTGGGGAGACCATGGATTCACAAAATGAAAGGTATGATGTCTACTTACCACCAATGTATCAAGTTCCCACATAATGGGGCAAAAGTGACTATTCCTACAAATACTAACTATACTTGTAATAATATCAAAGAAGGTAGTATGATCCCACATAACAAAGAGGCTATGGATGTGATTGCTCATGAAACTACCAAGGACATGGTTATGAAGAGTTTTAGCAAAACCTTAAAACTTGAAGAAACAGGTATGGGAGAATACAAGATGGACCTAACTCTGTCACTCACAGAACTTTCGGTGTCACCAAGATCCTATGGAAAACCTTCCTTGACATTCACACCTACTACATCCAAGGAGCCAAAAAAACACAAAGCAACTGGCATGGTAAAGGCATCTCCATCTTCTTTAGATAACACAAAAGAACAGACAGTCTTGGATTGGCTATACAAAGGAGAACCAACGGAAGCTGAGGTAAAAAATGTGGAAATATCCCCAGAACAATATGGAAAGGGATATGATTTACTCAATAAAATAGGATACAAAGGAAAGGGACCTCTAAACAACACAAGAAGAGGACTTATTGAGCCTATACCCATGGAATTCCAGAATACTAGAGACAAAACATGACTTGGTTTTAAAACTAAAATTGACAAACCTACTTCAAAGGACAGCCTAGCCTCAGACAAATGGAGTGATGAAACAGATGAACTAGAGAAGTGGTCCTATGAAAGGTTATTACATGTTAGCATAGAGAAACCCAACTATTAAGGAGAGCACTATGTACCTAGCTTTGAGGTACCACAAGATCTTCACACCCCTTTGTTAGTACAACCTCCCATTCAGGAGGTAGGAGACTCAACAACAAATGATATAGAGATACCCTTGATAGAAATATCTATAGAAAGCACACTCTAACAACAATATTTACATCCAAACTGGGGTCAATTGGTCACGGTTTCACATATACTTGATTTACCACACTTTAATCTATAGGTAGCTAATCGGGTAGATCAAATAACCATTGCTGACTAATTAAATTGGTCTGATGATGAGGTCACTGATTCTCATGATTATGAATGGGATGAGCTATCCATTTCTATAGAAGATATTGAAATAGATACAATTCACATGTTTGTGACTCCCTCAACTCCTCGTGAATAGTTGAACACTACTCCCAACAACACTGATAATCCTAAAGCAGAGGAAGAGTTCCTTCTCCCCATCAGGGATGGAGAGACTAGTGTTTTCCTAAGTCTGGAAGAATTTCTAAGGCGACAAGAAAAAAGCCTCCTTTTAAAAAGAGATGAAGATGATAGTTCTACTGACGAGTCACTAGAGTTTGATCCACATATGACTAACAATGACCCTTTTTATGATGATCTAACTCTCATTGATCTAAACATTGAAGAAATTAACTGAATGGAACATCTCATGTTGGTTAATGGTCTTGATGCTGACATGATGTTGTCCTTCCCAGAGTCTGATTCCTTGTCTTTGATACACCCAAACCTAATTGATTGGACTAGTATAGATCCTACTCCTATTATCAACTTCCCTAATGACTACACCATAGCTTTCTATCTCAATGCTTGTGAACCTTACCCTTCTTCCACCAATGCAAGGAGCGAGAACATGTCACAGGAGGATATCAGGTTTCTCAGTCAAACATTGAAAAATAGAAAGAAAAAGGGGACTGATGGTGAAAACCATATTGTGGTAGTGTCAGATCCTAAAATATTAAAAATAAAAGATGTATCCAATGGTGGAAACCTCTTAGAGGCACCAAAGGTTGAGATTATTGATATCCTCCCTGAGCACTTTCAAGAAAGGTCTTCATTTCTGATAGAACCAACACAACCAGTTAATTTGGGCACCATTGAAGATCCTCAAATGGTACACCTTGCACAATCTTTGTCATAAGAAGAGAAGACATAGTTTACAGAGTTCCTGAGGGAAAAGAAGATCAACTTTGCATGGTCTTATATAGATATGCCTGGACTAGATCCTAATCTAATCACGCACCACTTATCTATAGCTCCTAGGATCAAGCCCATGAAACAAAAACTTAGAAAGATGCATCCTCATGTTGTGTTGCTACTAAAAGCAGAGCTAGAGAAATTGTTGAAAGCTACATTTATCAGAGTCATTTCCTATGCAGGTTAGATCTCTAATGTGTTCCCTTTGTCTAAATCCGATAAATCTATCAGGTTCCTTAGTTCTCCTTCCAAAACATCCCTCAAACCCATCCACCCTTCTGGTAAATCTGCTTAGTTCCTGCCCGAAAGTAAAAGGGGCAGAAAGATGACCACCAAAAGATAATGTTCTAACCAAGATGGTAGTTTGCATAATATCTACAGAAAGGGGTTCTATCTGGAAGAAAATACATTCTAAGGTGGAAATACATAGAGAAGGACAAATAAACAACAATTCATAAACTTAATTCATTACAAGGTATACTTTCATTATTTCATTCATACAAGATAACAAAAACATCCAAATAATCATAAAGGAATTCCATTGTTCACACAACTATAGAAGATAGTAAACAATCATATCAAACATAGCAATCTCATAAACAAGATTCTCTTTTCCAGGTAGAGCCTACCTAGATTATTGCGGAGAAACCTTTGACGTAATCCAATTCTATTCCCACCAAGCCTATGCTCCTCCATCCTTCTAACTAATCAGATACTCTCCCAATATTTCCCTTAATCCTTCTAATAGTTTTCAGATGTATAAAGTTCTCTGAATATAATTTCTTCTGTCCTCTTTTTTTTCTTCCTCCCTACTCTCTATATTTCATTTTCATAAAATTTGTTGGAGGATTGGTTGCATGAAAAGTTTAAAACAATGCAACCATCCACAACTATCTTCTGGTTATTAGTTTGGACATAATAGTCTTTAGGTAGTTTAATCAATAGGTAGTTTACCGAGAAAGCTTTAGTTAATTTACCACTTTGTTACCTTATCATGCATTAAGTAATTTCCTTTATTTAATCTTTATTTTCACTTTTAGATTAGGATTAGTTACTTTGCCTTTAAAAAGGATAAATAATAATTACTTTCATTTACATCCAAGAATGATGTGGATTTAATTACACACAATGGTTAATCCCTTAATTATAATAACAAGGACACATAAATACATAAACACTCACATAAAAACACATTTATACACACATATTAATATAAACATGCATAAGAACATGGAGGATTACGTGGATGACACCTTAGCCAAATCTAAAGAAAGGAGCACTCACATTGCTGACTTGAGAAAGATCTTGGATTGAATGGAGTGATTCCAACTTAGGCTCAATCCAAAGAAGTGTTCCTTTGGTGTCCAATCAAGAAAAATCTTAGGGTTTATATTTTCAGCAAAGGGAATTGAGGTAAATCCCACAAAGGGTAGAATTACAAACCTATGTCACACTTTAACAAAGGAAGAGGACCACGACATTCAAAACTGTTAAACTTTAACGACATAAAAGTGACATTTGTGTTTAGAATTTGAAAATGATGTAAACTAATGAAATGTGTAAAATTGGATGTATTTTATGCCTATAATTTTTTTAATTTTTTTTGAATAAGCACTGACCTTGTTTTTTAATTTTTGAAGTCCATTTTTTCATTACTCAAAAAATGCTAAAAATGTAAGGTTTAGTTCCCTCCAACTTAATATATGCAAATAATCTTTTTTTCCTCTGATTTAATAATATGTTATAGATGACATGTACAGCTAGTGCATAAAAAAAGAAAGATTGGTTTTCGGTATATATTTTGTCTATTATAACTATTCAAAGTCGGATTTACCAAAAATTAACAATTTTTTTCTCCCTATACATGTGCCCTAGCAAATCTAAACCAAATACAAAACAAATTACATATTCTTGAAGAGGACTCTCTCCTCTAGTGTTAAATATAAGTTGTAAATTTTTCTGACATGATTTGCTAATTTTTTTTATTTTTTTGAATGAGCGTGTTCTTGAATGTTAAAATACCTACTTGGAGTTTTTTCAACTTACAGTATAGTATATGTAAATAAAACACATAAAAATTATATGACCATAATCCAGACTTTGAGCTCTACAAAAGGGTATTTTTAAATTTTTAAACAAGCTGAATTGTGATGTGGCAAAAATCCTCCAAACACACATTTTTTGTAAAATCTCCTTTTTTGCTTCTGTTGCTACCACATTGGATGCCACATAGATGGTTTCGGCCGGACCTAGTTCAGCCGGA
This sequence comes from Thuja plicata, assembly GCA_018584345.1. Taxonomy (NCBI): domain Eukaryota; kingdom Viridiplantae; phylum Streptophyta; class Pinopsida; order Cupressales; family Cupressaceae; genus Thuja; species Thuja plicata. The sequence continues at coordinate 1,413,446 of MU224896.1, forward strand.
CCTGGTTTAGCCGAAACTGAGGCCGACCAAACATGGTCACCATGCGACCGCGACCCTTTATGTCATATATTAAAGCATTTTTTTTTAAAATAAAAAATATAGGATTTTCTAAATTGCAAATTAAAATAAAGGTTTTTTGAAGAAAATCATTTTTTTAATAGTTTTAAAGCGTATTTTTTGGCATTCAAGGACAACTACGAATTAAAATTATCAAGTAGGTTTGTATTTTTTATAATTTTAGTTTTATTTTTTTATTTTTTTATTTTTAATTAAAGCATTATTCAATATTAATTTATGAACAAGTATCAATATCATTTTTAATTTTTTTATCAAGAGTATATGGTTTTGTGTATGCAGGTGAATCGAAGCTCTCAATTTGAACAATTTGTGCAATGGGGAATAAAAGAAATAGATTAAAAAAATTTGATTGAAAAAGGGATGACAATATGAAAGGTTATACAAAACGTAATCAAGATGACCCTATTGAAGTTCAAGAAGATGCAATTCAAGTAGAGGAGCAAATTGGTGGAAATATACCTTTTGATATGGGCAATTTGATGGAGATGAATGAGGAATCATTTTTTAGTCAATTATCATCTGACAAATTGGTACCTCAAAGCACAATAAAAAAATAATGCAAAAAGATTTGGGATGAATATTTTCAAAGTAAAAGTCTGATTGGAAAAGCACAATTATTTGTCAGGTTATTCAGGAAAAAATAAATGACTCTTGTTTTGGAGTTGTTAGGTGTTGATAACAAGAAAAACTCAGGAGACAATGTAAATCAAACAATAGTTGAAAATTTGCAAGATGCATTGAACGACATTAACAACTCAAGTCGAGGAGC
>MU224896.1:1420948-1435644 GCA_018584345.1 Thuja plicata
ACAATAAAAAAAAAAAAAAAAAAAAAAAAATTCCTACCTATTTTCGGCCGAAGTACTCCTATTCCACTCCTCAAATCCTGGAAGGCGCTCAGTGCAAATGAGCCACTCAACCAAATTTTGGCGTTTATATAGTTTTTATGGGTTCTAGCCAAAACCTATTTTGGCTGGACCTGTTTCGGCCGGACATGTTTTGGTCAGAACCCCTCTGCCACATCGACGCCACATGGCACTGTGTGTGTGCCATGTATGTCTGGCCGAAAGGGGTCCGGTTGAAATAGGTTTGGCCGAACTATGTATAGCTGAAACATGTCAAATGGTCCCCAAGTGTGACACAGTTTCATACTTTTACCCCAAAGGTGAAATCTATTCTAGAGATGACTCCTCTACACAACATTAGTCAAATAAGGACATTACAAGGGAGACTCCAACCAATTAGGATGTTCATGTCACAACTTGTTGATATAGCACAACCCTTTACCAAATTACTAAATAAAGGGCTCACCTTCAAGTGGGATAAGCACTGTGAAGCCAACTTTAGATAATTAAAAGGGTACCTGGCTACTCCTCCTATTCTTATGGCCCCTATTCATGGAAAGACATTACTCCTGTATATTTCATCTACAACTACATCACTAGGAGTATTACTAGCACAAGAGGATGAAATAAACAAAGAAAGAGCTATCTACTACATTAGTAGAATGCTAGTCTCCTATGAGCTCAATTACAACATTATTGAAAAGGCATGCTTAGCAGTCATCTTTGCATCATAAAAATTGAGACACTACATGCTCTCACATACAGTCAAGCTTATTGCTAAGATCGATCCTCTAAAGTATCTTTTAAGAAAAACATTGTTAGCAGGACGTTTAGCAAAATGGGTCCTCATTCTAAGTCAGTTTGACATTGAGTATGTGGATAGGAGAGCTATTAAAGGAAAATTCCTTGCTTGTCAACTAGCTGACTCACCGCTTCAAGAAACTGAACCTTTGAAGATTGAATTCCCTAATGAGACAATAATGCATCTAACTGAGCATCCATGGAAGATGTATTTTGACGCTTCTTTTACACAACAAGGCTCTGGGGCAGGAGTTCTATTCATAACTCTTCAAGGCTACAAGATACCAAAGTCTCACAAATTGATGTTCATGTGCACAAACAACATTTCAGAATATGAGGCACTGGTCAATGGTCTTAATCTTTCCATTGAATGGAAAATTGTAGAGTTACACATGTACGGTGACTCCCAGCTCGTTATCTATCAGGTTAATGGAGATTACCAAATAAAAGATGAAAATTTGACACCCTACAAGCAATTGGTTGATGACCTAAAGAAATAATTTGTCTTCATAACATTCCAGCAAATACCCAAAACAAAGAACAAAGCTGCAGATGCTATGGCTACATTGGCATCCATGTTACAACTAGAGGAACATCAGTTCCACTATGACTTCTTGGTGGAAGAACTCTCCTATCCTACCTTTGATAACCATGAATACCAAGTAATTTTTTCTTTGAACACCCTAGACCAATCTCAGTATGCCAATATCATTGCCTATCTCACTGACCAAACCATTCCTACCAATCTATCTAGAAATGAGGAGAAAGCCCTGATTAGGACAACATCATGTTATATCCTCATAACTAATAACTTATATTGATGAGGTCTCAATGGTACACTTCTTAGGTGTTTAGAACTCAAAGAGTCTAATCTCACATTAAAAGAAGTCCACGAAGGTGTATGTGGATCACATTCAAATGAATTTTCACTAGCAAAGAAACTGCTCAGAGTTGGCTATTACTGGCCTACCATGGAAAAAGATGCTATTCAATTGTCGAAAACATGTCATAAATGCCAAACACATGGAAATCTTATCCATGATCCTGCCAGAGAACTTATACCTTTTATTAAACATTGGCCATTTTAGCAATGGTCCTTTGACTTGGTTGGACAAATATATCCCAATTCTTCAAATCGACACAAGTTCTTCATTATGACCACTGAGTATTTTACAAAGTGGGTCAAGGACATGCCACTAATCAAAGCCACTAGAAAATAGGTGGCTATGTTCATTCTGAACTACATTATCTATAGATATAGAATACCCTCATCAATTGTAATAGATAATGGGGGCCAATTTAAAAATCAAGACATTGATGACCTTTGTGAACAGTTCCACATCACTCAACACTGTTCCTCAATCTATTATCCTCAAGGTAATGGACAAGCTAAGGCATCTAATAAGAATATTCTCAAAATCCTACACCGAACTGTAAGTAAGTATGGCAGAGACTAGCATCTACAACAAAATCTGGCACTATGGGCCTACAGAACAAGCATCAGAACACCAACTAGAGCCACACCATTTTCCCTAGTCTATGGCACTAAAGTAGTACCACCTATTGAGGTTGAAATCCAATCTTTGCAGATATCTTTACAACTCTTGTTACTAATGAGCAATACCACATCGATTGGGTGAATTCTTTAGACCTACTTGATGAGAACCAAAAATAGGCATTGGATCATCTAAAGGTGTACGAAGCACGTATGTCCAAGGGGTATAAAAAGAAGGTTAAACCATGAAAATTTGAAGTGGGGGATCTTGTCTTAAAGGATAATCCTAAGAACCAACCCAATAGAGAACAAAAAGGAAAATTTGAACCTAATTGGCTGGGACCTTATATTATTACTACTACTTTTGGGACTAGATTTATCAACTAGATACACCTGAGGGAGATGTAATTCAAAATACTATCAATATTTTACATTTGAAGAAGTTCTATGCTTAATGTTCAGCTAGCAGAGCCTGTACAGTGAAATGGTTATCATAAAATACCAAAAACATTTAGAAAATTTATCCTGAAGAAATCCAAAAACAATGGAAAAAGTCCTGAAGAAAGCTATCCTTGGTGGAAACCTTGTAAACAGACGCTATGATACTACAAAAACTTTCAAAAAATAAAAAATTGAAAAAAAATTGAAAAAGAGAAAAGTGCCTTGATGACAACTTGGTAAAACAGGCATCATGGTAGCAAAAAATAAAGAAAAGATCTTGCCGAGTGGTGAAAACCTAGCAATCAGGAATCACTTATGTTCTACACTCCATCTATCAATGCATTATTGATACTAAGCCTTCACAATTACGCATATGCTAAAATACTGACTTCGTTTCATAAACAACCATCTTATCCTCGCTTGGGATTTGTCTGCATTTCTGTCTTAGGATCAAGTCATTCTGTACTGGGGGCATCTTTTCCAGTCTGATAGGTTGCATCTTCTCAGTCTTCATAGGCCAGTTTGTCTCGTGATATGATACTTCAAGATACTTTTGCCAAACTGTTACTTTCATGACACAAGGATAGAAAAAACATTGCACTACCATGAACGATGTTCCTATGACCTACATTGGATTGCAAACAAGAAGAAAGTTATACATAGACATGGAACACATATTGCTTGAAATCCAAACTTTTGATTGTTGAATCTCTACTGCGCTTGAAAAATGAATCAATAGTATTTCTCAATACTACTTAAACACAGTTTGATCTTGGTTTGATCATGAATCTTTTATGTGTTGATGATATTTTAACTAGGGTCATCTAAGTTGTTATGAATTTTATTTGATTGATTCACAATTTATAGTTGTTATGTCTTCCGAGTTAGTCCGTGAAGTCTACGCAAAGACAAAGAGTTGCAAGGATAGGGGGCATAAAGTTTTCTTGATTTTCTACGTATGGTGATTGTTTCAAATGATCCTATAAATTTCCCCTAACTTGGATGTTTATGGTAAGATTTGCCACTATGGGTGGATAGCCACATATATCTCGATCTTTGTTATGTGTAAACTACGGTGAGGTTGACATAATTTCCTTGTTTTTTTTCTACAATTAGATTCTTGCTAAGGTATATGAAGCATAATGTACCCAAGAATATGAATTTTCAAGGACATAGTGGGTCCAATATATTGCCTTACACAGATTCTGATATATCAAAAGGAAGGTGACTATTTTGTTATCCTAGCTTCTATGCCTTGATGCGTACGTCTATTTCTGACATTTCAACAAAACATAGTATTCATACTTTCATAATATCAATGGGTATTAGTGATGTTTGTACTATTAGGTGGCATCTATTCCAAACAATGACCAATGATGATAAAAATGTCCAATATCTAACAATTAGTGACAAGTCCTAAGAGTCTGCATATAGCTGCATTTAGAGATTGCATGATGCATTTTGAAAGAAGTAAAATCATAAGGAAATTTGAGCTCAAAAATTATTTATATTTTCTTCTAAAACCAAGTTAATGACATAATCAATGACTCCCGAAATATTTGATCTATCGGGAATGAACTCAAACTCACCTTTTTCACATGATGAACTTTGTTCTTGTGTGTTTATTCTTAACACCCCCATTTCTTCACTTCTTGTACTTCATTCTTTCTCATCCTACCGCTTCCTGCAAGTGATACGTTCTTTCCACATAGGGATTTCATTCTTTTTCCTTTTATTTCACTCCTGAGGGGGCATGATCACACTATCATCAATCAAATTCTTGCTCGAAATAGCATTAAAATGACTTCATTATGAAACAAACTAAGGGCATGATAGTTTCCTTGACTAATTTGGAACTGTTGGATAGAAAGCTTTGGTTCTCATAAGCTGGATATCTTGTGTTTCCTCATTTTAAAAGATTATTATTAAGCTCTTGGCAGCTTCATACTGACTTTCAAATGAAAACCAAGTTCAAAATCAGTATTATCAATCTTTGGATGACAACCAAGTTCAAAATTGGTATCTTTAAAAATATTTTATTGACCTTTGGATGAAAACCAAGTTCAAATTCAATTCTATCAGTTTAGATCGATCAATTGCGAGACTGATCTGATCAGACATTTCATTCGATCATGAGTGAAATTGTCAATCTTTCTCAAGTCAAAATTAAAAAAATTCTTTGAATCAATGCGCTGCTCGCACATCAATTCAAAGGGGGGAAAATGTAACCACTTGGATTTGGTCTGTTCCGACTATAGACCCTATTTTTCCTAAGTGTGATCATACCCCCAATTATGTCACGACAATGTTACTTTGGCATAATTCATTTTAAATCAAATTTAATCTCCTAGGTGATTTTTAGCACTAAATTATATTAACTACTATATCCATACAATTCAAATCAATTCAAACCAATTAAAACAAATCAAATTCAACCATGGCTATAGTATTTAATCATAAAGGAATTAAATAAAACCCCTAAATCAATTGTTCACTTGCAAAGGAACCCATTCCCCTAGCCTAATTAATTTAATTAAATTGGCTATAATCCTATTAATTATTAAAAAGCAATTAATTGTTTAAATAATTAATATCCTATTTTTGAATGAACTAAATAAGTTCAATTTATTTCATTAATATTCTTCTAAACCCCTAACCTAACCCACTTCAACCACTTTGAACCTGGGTTCAAACCTATCTCAACCCATTCACCCCATGCTAATATAATTCTAATCCTAAATTCATCCTAACCCACCTCCTAATGTTGTCACATTCCATTAGGGAGTGATTAAGGACTCCACCCACTTGAGAAAGTCAAGGAATCTCAAGATTCCTTTCCTCAAAGTCCACTTTCTCAACCCACCCTCTTAGACCCTTCCCATGCTTCTTTAAGGATCTCATTAATGCCTCATTAATATAGATTCCTTAAGCCCATGTCTCCCCCATGCCTATTTAATTTATTTGGCATTTATTTCTTCTTACACACCATTAATGAGTTTTTCAACTCATTAATGCACCTTGTCCCCCCCCTCTCTCTCTCTCCTCGTTCTTCTATAAATAGAAGGGGTTTTTGAGCACAAAGAAGCCTTGATCTTAGATTAAAATTGCATTGTTATGTTGTTAGAATAAACCTAGACTCATATCATATTTCATGTTTCATGTTTATGCATTGTTACTTTCATTATTTTTAGAGCTAGAATACATGTTTAGGAGATATTTTTCTCATTTTAACTCAAATATTTCATGCTAGGATGTATATGTCACTGAAAGAGGCATAATTTGAGGGCTATTATGTTGTTTTTCATACTCTTCCTAGTTAGAAAGAAATAGGTCAATTTTAGTGGATTTTTATGCTCATCTAACCCCTTTTCGCTAATGCAATGATCTATTGAAGTGTTGTGTCTTTCTTAAACAATACAAAAATCACACACATAGCTTCAGCCTTCATCATAGACCAAATCAAAAGGCATCCAGACATTAAATTATCAATAGAGACACAAGTAGGGGAGATGATCAAAGGGTGTGGTTACAATGCATAATCTCATACCCTAGCTATGTGGGCTCTAGCTCCCAAGAACCAAAAGCCATCATTGATAAATGTGAAAGAAAAGATGGAAGGGGATAAAATAATTTGGTTTGTGCACAATACAGGGGATCTAAAAATTTCACAGGCCCTAACCAATTTTTCTCACCTTAATGAATCAAAAGATGTGCAAATGTCCACTAGGTACCAAGGTTTATTTGATGAAACAAGTCTCATTGAAAAGGATAGAGAGCTAGGTTTGATAAGAATTAGTGCTATAGAGAAGATCATTTCAGATTTAACTCAAAAGCTAAAAGAGATCCCATAAGTTGTCCATGCTGAACCTAAATAGGATGAAGATGCACTTGTGCAAATAGAGGATACATGGGATGCTCAGAAGGAAAAAAAGAGAAGAAAGATGCAGAGAAGAACAGTGTCGCTTTAGAAGTCTTTTTGAATATCTTGTAGCACAAAACTAATGTTTTAAAAGATAAAGTTGACTTAGTGCATGGAGCCTAGAATAATTTACCTAGCCTACAAGTTGAGGTAACTAGTTTTGTATCAATTTTGAACCCCTATTTTGGGACTTGGTCAATTAGGAAGAGTTTATTTGAAAGGTTGGCATCCATGCAGCCACTTAGGGAAGACTTACTAGAGATAGTCATGCAAGTAGGTGATGAAATAGATCAAATTGGGGTAACCTTTTCCTTTTTCAAGGGCAAGGAAAATCAGATAGAGACTAGATTGAATATGTTTGGGTCTGATTATAATAAATTTGTTCCTTCAATCAGAGCAGAGGACAATAAGATCAAAGTAGTGGAGACATGGAGAAATGAATTTGATTCTTTATTTCCTAGTAAAGAGGCATTTATTTCTAACACCAATGCATTAGATATGGAAAGGTTTAATAAAACCTTCGATGAGGCATTTAAGGTCGAGATAGATTTCAATAAATTTGTAATAGATGTAAAGAGAATAATAGACGCTAGATGGGAGAGGCAAAAGGAAAAACTTGAAAGAATTCAAATATTTAATTCACCTACAGAGGAAGATGTAACAATATGGGATGTTCTTACAAAGCCCAAGAAAAAGAATCCTGCGACAGTTGACCTTAACACCATAGATGAGGAGTAAAAGGACACCTCGCACCTGATCTTTGAGCACAAGGAGGTTAGTCATCTAAAAGATTAGTGTATGTTAGCCTGTAATGGCATTCACTAAATCTTGTAATAATCATTGGAGGCTATCCAGAATATATTCAGACAGAGATGCCAGCTAGCAAAAGATTACAAAGACCTAATTTGATTATATTCCTATTTTGTCCTTCCACCGCTTAGAGTCTTCTTGTCTTTTTTCTTCTTCTAGATTTTAGGGTTAGGTCTTAAACCATTTGAAGCTTGTTGCATCCTTAATCTTTAAAGGATTAAAAGATGGTTTAGTCAATATATACAACATGTGTATAATTTTCTAAGGAGAGATGAGAAGTTAAAATATAATTGCAAGCCAGACTAATAAATTTTGTCTTAGTTTTCTATGCTTATGATCTATTCGATGTATTTTAAGCAGTAGCAATATAAATAAAATACATTGCAGTTTATTTTCTATATCTTGTGTTGTCTCTTTATATTTTTGTTCTAGCTCTTGTATGTTTTATTTGCAAGGCACTTTAGATATACTAATTACAAGGTGATTGTGCAGTTGCATGTGAGTTATTTCAAGGAAGGAGTAATTCTTACAGGTGACCCCAGAGAGATAAGAATTAGTATTAGGATCTGATAGCAGGGGTGTTGGAGTGAAAGATAGTCTATAAGGTATTCTACCCAAATTTCATGTATTTAAATTAATCACTTATTATGGATTTACATTTGATATTGACTCTTTGCCCAAGGATTAGGCACTAGTTTAGGGTTTGGAAAATAGTTAACCATCATCCAATATTTAAAAAACAATCAATCATTTACATTTTAGTTATAAATACATAGAATTTTAAGTAATTGTATCAAAAAATACAATTCAGTTTGTTGATTCCTTCAAAAGAGAATCACTAGATTAACCCTCCTAAGTTTAGAGAACTACAAAAGGAAGAGGGATGTGAATCCATTTTACATTACTATTTGCTATTGTTAAATTAATGGTTTGATTTATTAAGCTCTGAATCAGATTGATTATAGTCATTTGCATAGTTTTCTATTTGTTGATACAGTAAAAGGCAATTAAAAATCTAGTAAGAGACCTAATCCACTATAGTAGATACTGAAATTCAGTAATCATTTGAAGGTACACCTGCCTCAGCCTATGGATCTTGAAGTCAAAGGAGGTATTAGTCCTTAGTAATTAGGCTTTCTCTTGCATAAATTAAATTGGAAATATACAGAGCAAGCATTAACATTGTTTTAAGAACTTTCAAGAAAAATTCCTAACACCATGCTAGTTTTGGTGTCAATTTGTCAAAAGGTTGTGTTTGCGGTTACACAATTAGATTGGCCTTTACCATTTTTTTGAACATGAGATCTATGGATTCACCCAAAGGGGTGAATGCGCATTTTGGTGTGTTATGGGCTCAAGGTTTATTTTCTCCATGGGGGACAGATATGGAATTCATTTGATTAGTAGGGATTTGATAATTGGATTGAAAATTTGTCCTAGGAGGGGGGTATGTTGGTGCATTTGGTTGGGTAGTGATGGTTGGTACATAAGCTATTGATATGTAGGTTGTTGATATATAGGTGCTGATTGTTGGTATTCCAGAGTGGGTTCTTGAGGTCAAGCCACCACAATCTAGACATGTTTGGTATCCATGGCACCATTGGTCACAATGATCTTGTTCTTGTTCCAATAGCGGGATCTATCATTGTTGGATCTATCATGACTTGTCTCCTTGTAAATTTTGATGGTTCCATCATCAATGAGACCATTTTCAAGGTCCCTACCTTTTCTACACAATTCTTGGTATGTTTGTAAGAAATTCTTGTAGACATGGTGGGCCAACTTGGGGTGCAGATTGTCAATGAATATCTTAACCAAATGTTTCTCAGGAGGTTGGAAGGATAATATAGTAGTGAGGCCTTGCCATCTTTGGAGATAGTCTGCTAGGATTATGCCTCTTTTCTGTTTGGAGTTGCACAGGTCTAGGAGTGATAGCTCTCTCTCAATAAGATGTGCATATTGGGTCATAAATTTTTCTAAGAACTCTGTGTATGTAGTAATCAAACCATAAGGCCTTTTTTAAACCATTCAAGAGTCGATCCTCCTAGACTTTTGGAGAAGAGGTGTAGGAGAAATTTTTCATTTTATGCTACCTCTTGGAATGCCATGTAGAAATCATTGATATTAATAGAAGGATCTCCCTTTCCCCGATGCTTTTCAAATTTGGTATTTTCTAAATATTTGGGAAAAGGGACCACCATAATGGATCAGTTGAAGGGATAGGGAAATACTTCTTCAAATTTGAACATCTTGGTTTTGGTCCCAGCTCAGAGCTCCTTAAGATTATTCTTCATCTCTTCCCATTCTTGTTTAATAGGTTAAGGAGGTGGTCGTCCCATCATGTTAGATCCATGTGCATGATATGGGTCAAAAAGGTGCTAGGGAATAAGGAATATTTTTCAAAGGGTACTAAGGGGTGTGATATGGGGATGGGTGGATATGTTATGAAGGAAGAAACTATGATTGAGGGACGTATTATTGTTGGTATTCTGGTTGTGCTTGATGAGATAGTTGATAGGTAGGAGGGACTTGGTTTAGCCCCGCATAAACTAGTGGGATGGCCACATTATTGTGCATGGGATGAATATTTTGTGAGCAATTTCCTCTAGAGGAAGGAGAAAAGTAGTTGATGCAGACAAGAACACTTGGCTGCTAAGGATGTGGGATGATTTTTAATGCTACAGATAGAGGCATGGCCAAGTAATTAGTGTAAACTAGTAGTTGTGGTGGGATTGGTTGCCCAATGGGCTACACGACAAATGGGTTGGTGAATGATTGTTGTTCTTGGGAGGTACAAGGAATTGAATTACTAGAATGCATTGGTATCCCAAGTGCTTGCTTGTGTGACTAACGGTTGCAAAACAATTGGTTGAGTGTGGACTGGCTAAGCAATGGTGGATAAGAAAATTATTGGTTGGGAAGAAATGGGTTCAGTTAGTTGTGACATTTGGATTGGTTGTGATGATTTTGAGACCATAGGTCCCTAGATAGAAAGTAGCATTGGTTGTGCAAATGTTTTCACTATGGATTGAGTAGGTGTTGGTTGGAGAAAATGAGGTATAATGGATCTAACTTGGGACATTCTGAATCGTGGATCAGAGATTTCATCCACCACAGGGTGGGAAAATTTACCTGGGATGTTTAAATATAGTCCAATTTGTGTTGGTATGATCCTAGATGGCAGTTTGATTACTTCTAACTGAAAATAGGCCAGAATGGTACGGGTGTTATGTCCAATGATGGTGTTCACCATGTGTGCATGTCTAGGGTGGTTCATGAATGCCTCTATGGCACTTTGGGTAGGTGCTTTATCATATTCTACTGATATATATTTGCTTGGCACTTGATTTTGAGTGTCAAAAGAGACCAGGGAGTTGTTCTGATATATCATTGGACCAGACAAGTTAGTGGCATAGTTGGTTCCCATCACTTTCATTTTCTTGGATCTGGTTTCTAGTGGCATGAAATGAATGCTGCTAAAGGAATTCAAGATGATAATGCAATTTCCTATGGATGATGTGCAAGGTGACTAGGTTGCAGGATTAGGGGATTAAATGATTCTAGGATGATGTTTAAAAGATAAAAGGATATCCTAAGGACCTAGGATGACTTGATGTAACAAAGGATTACATGTTTCCTTCCCTAATGTGATCTAAATGATTGTGTCAACTTAAGAGAGACTTGTGGTGTTCAAAAGATGGGATTCCTTGTCCATATGAACCAACCTTTTGATAAAGGTAATGAGGTTACAAGGAAAAAGTAGGCTATCCTAAACAGTGTGTAGCTAAGGAAGCCTAGGAAGGATTTTGATTAATATGTAGGTACTATGCAAATCAAAGGATATGACTCCAAGATCTGATTTTTTTGATTTTGGATAATTGATCGGATAATGCCATGATTGATTGGATTTTTGCTATGTTGATTGGATGATGCACTCCTAAGGATGATGGAAAACATGATGTTCCTAAGATTCAAGCAAAAGGAATATAGGAAGAGAAATAACTAGGTGATATAGCGACATGTCCGCTAGTCATATTGATCAAAGATGACAAAGGCATTATTCATATTATATTTGTTCCTAAAATGTGCAACCTTGTTGTTATAGATGATCTTGTCATATTATATGCATGCATGAATCTACTGCTTGAAAAAATCAATGATGTGTTGGTATTGTTTGGCTTTGGGAGTAGTGTTATTTTGTTCTCTGATCACGAGAGGTAATGGGGTCTTGAGTTTTTTATGTATTCTCATATTTGACATGCCAAAGAAACAAATGTTTGTGATTGAAAATTTGGTTGTTGTTGATAAGATCATGGTTGTATGTTCAATGAAAAGAACAAGTTTCAATCATACATTAAGGTAGTGACCATGCTAAGTATACCTTGATTCAAACATGATCATTCAAATGTCGAAAACAATCCAACAAGGGACAAAGAATCCTTGAGGAGTAGAGGGAGTGTCTACAACCTTTGATCAATGTTAAACAAGAAAATGCCTACCTAAGGAAATTGGCCCAGTGGTAATATATTTTCCCACACTGAATATTCCTTCACCTCACAAAAAGTGATATTGGCTTTGTCCAGGACTATGCACGTTGTGGGTTTTGAAAAGAGACACAATGCTTGAATTGCATAAGCATCCTCATGCCAAAATCATGCTTTAGAACACCCCTAGGAATCATATTTTGGGTGTAAAATCTTTAGGTGATCCACGTAAAATCCACTTGGATCGATCCTTGCACAAATATTATGATAGTTTCAGAGATATATTAGGTAGGCTTCTACTTTAATGAGTGTTTCTTAAGGTCATCTATTCATGGCTATCCCTTGTATTTTTGCAAGAGAAATTGATGCCTATAGCCCTACAAGAACCCAAAATGTATAGTCTCGCAAGTGAGATTCAGACCTCTCAGACCTAGACAAGTTGAATGTATCCCCCTTTTAGTCTTGTAAACAAGATTGAGACCAAGATGGCCCTAGAAGCGCCCAGTCAAGTGTAGTCTTTCTTAGAAACATTAATGAAACAAGCACCTACAAATGAAGGATAATTAGACATAGAAAATAGTCATGTATTCTCTCTCTTTGGATTGAAATAAGCTTTTGATTATAGTGAGGCGGAGTAGTCAGGTTTGCTTATTCTCCACTTGGGTCATTCCCAAGAGATTGCTCCCTTGGCAGGCCCTCTAAAGGATTAACTTAAAAGCAATGTATTGGAAATGAGAGGGGTCTAGATTTATGATTTTTCAACAAGGGGAAAAGAGCATACACTCCTATCCAATGTCATTTTCTCCCACACACACAAGGAAAATTATTCTTTCCCCAAATATTTAAATGTTTAAGACCAAATAAGTGTGTCTAGGTTTTTTGTCTTCCAAAAAAGGAAGAGAGCATACTCCCCTAACACTTATTTTGAATCACAAAAAAATATTCCCTAATTAATATATGCGCCTGAAAACAATAAAATGATAAGAAGCATGTTCGTTTAGTTGATTTTGATTAAGGCAACATGTAATAAAAATGTAAGTAATCTTGGAGTGATCTCTTTGACAAGCGATGTTGTAAGACAAATGATTACTATTTTTTAAATATCAATAGCTGACAAGCGCCCTTAGCACAAAAACACTTAAAAAGATATTAGAGATAATAAAAACTAAAGCAGTCAGGGCGTAGATGTTGGTGCATGGAATAGAGGTCAATTCTGTGTTTTTACCCGAAATGATAGATTGCAAAAAACAAGCCAGAAAACATAGAGAAAAGTAGAAGGTTATACCTAGCGGAGACATTTGTTTGTAAGGGGCAGATGTTGAATGGTGATTCACCTGGATCGGCATATACATAGATGCTAAAATATGAACCAACGTATGCGCAGACACTTTTGTATCTGCAAAACCAAAAAAGATAGTAAACACAACAAAATAAGTAACATGTCTTCTCTTCAAAACTCTCAAATTGACTACACAGACCTATTCTGAGATTGCCCAAACCCTAAATCAATATTTCTTAATGAATTTTTCTTTAAAGATTTGGGTTTTAAAGATAAAATGAGATTATAACATCTTGTAAAAACCAATATCTACTAAAAAAATGATTGGGGAAGTCTTAAAAACAACAAAAAATAATAAGACCCTATAAAAATGAATATTTAGGTGTGTGGGATTAGGGTTAAAAAAGTATTGTGTTGGAGATGTTGGTTCAGGTATTGGAGACGCCGATTGAGAGTAGATGTTGATTGGGGATCCAAAATAACCTGACATATACAAAGACACCTCTACATACAAATGCAGACATCAATTCATCAACTAGACAGAAATGAATGCAAAAGAAGAGAAGATAAGGAATGTTTAAAGGGATGTGGGTCCCACTGGGCATGGAATAATGTATATAAGGAAATGTTCAGCCTACAATCATCAACTAAAACATCAAAACCATTCTAGGATTAGCATGTAAAATATTTAAATAAAAAGCATGAAAACAAAAAAAAGATCCTCTTATCATCAGATTGAGCTAGAAATAAGTGTGCCTAAGAGGCTTCTTTGATTTGCTCTCTTATGGATTTGTGAATGGGATCTCACAAACAAAATATTCAAGATCCCTGAGTGAAAAATGCAAGAAGAATGCAAAATTGATGGATGGATGAAGGATTTAAGAGCTAGTATGGAGCAACTAGTCTCAAAGATTCTCAAAATGTGAAGACTAAGCTACCATGGACGCAATGCAAAGTAATACTGAAGCTAATATTGAAGCTATGATTATTTTACCGATTCCTAGCACATGATCTCTAGATTATTTATGCAAGGAAACAACTATGAGCATAAAACACTATGCAATTCTAGAGAAAAATGAGCATAATAACAATGCAACAACAATGTGAGAGATGAAATGCAAGAGAGGAAGGCCTCTTTTTATAGATTTGTGAGTGGAATGGACAGTTGAGATTAAGAGGTGGAAGAGAGATGAGTGGCTAGGATTGAGGGTTAGGCTGTAAAAGTCAAAGGGGATTGTGCACATGATTAGAGGTAAATTACCTTTTAAATCAAGATTAGAGGAATATTAGCAAGAGTTGTGATTAGAAAAGGATAAAGTGATTTAAATAATTTTTTTTATTCTCATCAAGCTTAGAGGAATTTTAGGCTTGTGGAGGGATTTTTTAATAAATATAAATTTATTATATATATATATATATATATATATATAT
>MU224896.1:1436173-1452939 GCA_018584345.1 Thuja plicata
ATATATATGTATATATATACATATGTGTGTGTGTGTGTGTGTGTGTGTGTGTGTGTGTGTGTATAAAGTAGAAATACTACAAATGTAGAATAGAAAGCATTTACATGTCTATATTTTTTTTTGTAAAATGTCAATATGTTTAAATGAATAAATATAGGTACATAGCACTAAACATATTTAGAATATTTTTTTAAACAACCATCTATTTTTTTTGGTATGATATTTAAATTGAACTAACAAAGGAGATTTTTCTATACATATTGTAAACAAAAATAATGCTAATTTTCTATTTAGCAATAGAGATAGAAAAAAATAAGATTTTTAAAATTTTGATTGCTTCTGAAAATAACAAAATCTCTACTTTCTTTTTTTCTAAACATTACAACTATTTGAACAACTCATTACAAGGTAGTTTTAAACTCTTACAAGGTACTTTTAAACTCTTACCAGCTTTTCTTTTTCAATGAAAATACAACTTTACAAAATGGGAAAGAACATTGGCAATCCACAGATTTAAGTTTTTTTCACACCTTCTTGTAATCATCTTTTCAATCCATAGCCAAAAACCTGCAATTACCAAAAGCTTGAACATGAAGGCTCACCTCCCAGCATACTCCTCTTAGAGATCACACCCGAGTGTGGGAACCAGAGATAGACAGGTGACATAAACCCAAAACAAAATACAAAAGTGCAACATTAACAACAATGAACTTGCATCGATGACTTTACAATAGGTCTCCAAATGACTAAAAACATGGTGTGAAGGTGGACCAAATACCCAAGAGTATAAAGACAAGAAAATCAATTAAACACAATGTCTTTTCAAGGCTTAAATAATCAATTAAACCTAATTCCAATATTATCAAAATGAATTTTGTACAAGAGCTTCCATTTTGTCCAAGTTCTTTCTCTGAAGTCCTCACTAACTCTACCAATCTCTAAAGATAGAGACTTGGTGATCAAAATCCAATGTTTCTCCAAAGTCCCTCTAAAAGGATTCCTACCAACCTCCCAACCAACTATCATAAAGGGGGTGTTTCTCAAGAGAGTCATTTTCTACTTTCTTGTCTCCCCTCATAAATGAGATGGAGACCAAAAAAGGGGAAAAGGGAATGGGCTTTTCCATTTTCACCAAACCCAATATTCTCCTCTTGACTTCCAAGGCATTTTATATGGGTCATAAATGAGTTACGAGCTCTATTTTGACCAAAATATAACCCCCAATCCATAATATTAAAAGTGGGATAGTTTAAATTGACCCTAACTACACCCTAGGGGCTCATTTAACCATCCAAAATGCCGCTTGAAGTTTACCTATGGATTCAAAATATTTGACCAAATTTATGACTTCCTAGCCAAAGGATATATTGGAATTCCAAAAGTCTGGGTACATTTTCGAGTGAGTATACTAATTTTTTTCCCTAAGTATGAATTGTTTCCCTAAAAGGCTTGTGGAAAAGGCCTATTTTGGATACTTGTAAAAAAGTGACCCGATGTTTTTCATGAGATACTGCTTGGGGAGTTGGTTCAATGCCTTTCTTTTAGCAAGTACAATGGGTTTCAGCTTTCAAATTTGAGTTTTGGCAAGTTTTGGAGGTAGCCATTTGGAGGTGTTCACTTATATCTACATTTTGCACATTGCTTGATTATAGAAAATGACCTACTTTGCATGCTTTCATCTTTGGCCGAATAAAGTTTCATGATATAAGGATTATTCTAAGAAGTGGTAGGCATGAGAGAGAGTCTCCAGTTCCATTTTCAGACTCCTATGAGTTCATTTGCATAGTTTTCCCAAGCTATTGTATTTGCAATTTATGTTGTTTCTCAGGATCTAAATTGCAGAATTATGAAGTTGCTGCCTTTGAGGTCCCACAACTTGCACCCAGCTGAATGAAATAGATTATTGAATGTTCCTCTATATTTTAAACATGGAAATGTGCTACCATGAATATTTTCAGGCCATAATGAATTTGTTTGGGCAGTTTACCAATCTGATTTTGTTTACAGTTTCAAACATTATAATGCAGATCAGTTGCACAGTTTAGTCGGAGGCCCTATTCGTGATGTTATACCTTGAATAATGTGATTTCTCATATCAAGAAAATGGTTCCCCTGTATTGTAGACCAAATTTACTTAAAGTTTGCAAGGTGTCAGATCCTGAGGGTTTTGTATGCACACTTTTCCAGATTCTTTTCATTTGCAAAAAATGGTTTTTCTCGTGTCTTCTTGTTCTATATTTCCAAGGGGCTACCTATGAGGGGCTCCCAATGTGTTTCATTTGATCATCATGATCCAACTTCCTGGATTCATGCTCTCCATATAACATACTTCCAATATCCAACAGCTTGGGTCTTCAGGAGGTCGCTTGACTTGTTTTCAAAGTCAAAACTAGATATGTTTTATTGTTACTTGACAGGGTAATTTGTAGAATAGTTCAAAATAGGCAAATATGTTGAAATAGATGAACTCAAAGGGGTTTTAATTGGAAAGAATATTGATGAAAATTTCTAAAGAGAAAATGGTTTTTAATTTCAAAATCTACAATCATTGTTAGTTTTGGCACTACCACTATGGCTTGAAAATTTTGAAGTAGGCCGAGTATATTAAGTGTGAACCATTTAACGAATCCCTCAAAGAATGAATATGAAACTAAGCTTTGGAGAGGGAAATGGAACAAGTAAAAATGTTGCAGGAAGCAAGACATGTTCTTCCACACATGGTATCTCATCTACAACCAACGGGACTACAACTTCAAATTATGATAGGGAAGGCACATATCTAATTTTTAATGTGGGGGACACACTGTTTGTTAGCGATTTAAATTCACATGACAAGGATCTGATTAAAGAAATCCATTTTAGCAGCTCAAATCTAATTTTTCATGGATTTGATCCTAATTCCAAGGATTTCCATGACCTTATTATTGGTCTGAACTCTGGAGATGTGTACTCAGTGTCATTGCGGTAGCAGTTGCAATATCCTAGAAAGAAGCTTGTAGGCACTCAACATTACAATAAATATGGGTGCTTGAACAACACCCGATGTAGTGTTGTTGCATGGTTACCTGAAGGGGGTGGTGTTTTTGTTGCAACATATGTAGATAGAAACTTATATGTATATGATAAGAAGAAAGATGGAAGTGGCGATTCGTCATTCCCAATAATCAAGGACTAAACTCAGTACTATGTTTCTCATGCACGGTCCAATAAGAGGAACCCTATTGCTAGATGGCATATATGCCAAGGTTCTATAAATTGTATTTATTTTTTAGTTGATGGATATTTTCTACCAATAGTTGTGTAGGTATAATAACAAGTATCAAAGTATGTCCAGGGCATTTTTATTGATTGAAAGCGGCGGATGAAGAAAATGGAGACCCAGCATAATGCATTGAGAAGAGAGGTACATTTTTGGAAAAACACTTCCAAATCAAATTCTATCAACAAAAGGGAGCCAGGCATGAATCCAAAGGAAAGATTGTGTTGTTTTTAAAGTAAATTATTCATGGTTTTAATAATAAATATGTGCAAGAGGAGAATGCGAATAGTTTAGAAGAGCAAAAACAATGCATGTTAACTATGTTGAAATAGATGAAGCCCAATAAAATATTTTAGAAGGAAAAGACATGTTGCCTATGAAAGGAGAATGGAGATAGAGAGAGTGGTGAATAAGTTAGAAAGAGAAATGTGATGCATAATGATATTTAAGTATGGAATGTGGAAGCGTAGACAAGGCATGTCATGGTTTGAAAACTGCACATATTGTGGGAGAAGTCTTGCACAAGGTGGAGGCATTGGCAAGGCATGATATTGTGTCAAGAACCCATGAAATAGAGGCAAGGTCTTTAGATTGAGAGGAGACCATCACTAGACCTTTGAAGAGTAAAGATCCCACACAGCATCTCGAGGAGTAAGAAAACATTCAAAAAACCAAAAAAAATAAAATGGCCAGTTAAACAAGGACTGCATGTTATGTATAAAGAGGAGTC
Source organism: Thuja plicata (assembly GCA_018584345.1). Classification (NCBI taxonomy): domain Eukaryota; kingdom Viridiplantae; phylum Streptophyta; class Pinopsida; order Cupressales; family Cupressaceae; genus Thuja; species Thuja plicata. The sequence goes on from MU224896.1 coordinate 1,440,163, forward strand.
AGTGCAGTTTATGGAAAAGAAGCTACATAGAGATTTGGGAAGTATCACACACAAAAATCAAAGAAAGTTTCAAAACATTAATATCAAATGCATTGGCAAATGAAAGATGGAGGCCGCCAGGCTTGAAAAACAAAAATTGCTTTGTCCCACACTGATGGGTCTGTGAACACTTGGAATGTTTATATTGTAAATCACATGGCTACTAATTTTAAGTAAAGAGCTAGAAGCTCTTGGAGACCCCATGTTTCTTAGAGGTTATGGTGTGTTGACTGATGGGTGGGCTCCATAATTTTGGCATGCAGCTGACAGAGAAGCTTTAAAATCATAAAAATATAATCCCACATTACTGGTGTGAGGGGAAAATAATTGTTTATAACCAAAAGGGCTCACATAGTAAAAAGAGGAAGAAGCCTGGAGGCTCTACATGGGTGTGCAAGGCATGCCTCAAGATGCATTCCAACAATGATGATGGAGGAAGAACACCTAATTTTGGTGGGACCCATGGAGATGATATGGCAGGTGAGTTGGTAGAGAGGCATGCAGGTAGTACACATTTCCTAAGGCGATCAAGATCAATGACAGGCTTAATGGATTGGAGAGAAAGTTACAATGAGGATAAGAAAAAGCCATTAAGATGTTGTGCCACGTGGTGATGAAGACATCTGAGCTGACAGCAAGGTGATGAGGTTGAGGTGATCTAGCAGCATGCTCGAGAACCTTGGAGGTTGAGGTGTGGATCCCGAGGTGGAAAAATTGATGGTTGACTTAAAGGATTAATGGAAAGATGCTCAACATCTATCGATTAAGGCATTAATTTGTGCCAACATATGGCAGTTCCGATAGGTGGTAGGATCTAGTGCAAATTGGATGTGGTTTTATAGAGCCAGTTAGAGATAGTCATGTGGCAAATTCTGGGCCTAAAAGAAGTTCATAATATAAGGAATAAAGTGCAAGTAAATATGCATAAATCAAATTGTAAAAGGCATAGATAAAAGGATTAATGCCCAGAAATAAAATGTAAGGCTAAGGGACTACATATTAAAAGATGATATATTTAAATTGGAGAATTTAAAGCACACAAATACAAAGTTTAAAATGTAGGAAAATGGAATAATAAAATATGAAGTGCATGTAGAGAATAGCACCAAAGGGTAAATTTATATTATGCTATTAAAGAAATATTATAAGTGCAACAAAGCATAGTATAAACTATTAAATCGGCACAAGAGAAAAGGAAATAAAGGTGTATTTTCATGGACATTAGCATTTGCATACATAAAAGTATGAATTTTTAATTTGCAGAGATGTTATAATGCTGAAATAAAAGAGATATGGGAAAATCAAATCATATTTTAAGAAGTTGAGAAAAGGTAGTTTCAGATATTTTTTCTTGGGGACAGATAGGTGTCGGTGATTAAGATGGTTTTCTCCATTTCTCCTATATCTAGGTTTTTCTCCATTGTTGGAAAGGATGGTGAGTTTACCACAACAGAGAAGACTTGATAATTTTTTTTAGTTTATCAAGATTTGGTCTATCAGAATGTATTGAAGCATAATGATATCAATAAAATATAGTGGAATCTCCTATTTCAGATCTATGGTGTCTTTTTGTACTTGTGTTCATGCTCTTGTATGTTTATTTTGTAAGGCATTTTAAACATACTGGTTATAAGGTAATTGTTCAATTACTTGTTAGTTTCCTGCAAGGAGGGTGTCAGTCTTGTGAGTAATTCTAGAGGGCTGGGTATTAGTATGAAAATTTGATACATGGATGTGAGAATGATAGGATAGTTTGTAAGGCACTCTATCTAGGATCTTATTTTTGTTCCTATTAGTTGATTTTCTATGGATTTATATCTCATTGGACTCTTTGCCCAGGATTAGGCACTGGTCTAAGTTCTGATAAGTAGTTCTCATCATCAATCATAAATCAAATTAATCTTTACATTTATGTTATTGAGAATATTCATGTTTGACTGTATTCAAAAGGTACAATTCATTTTACTGAATCCTTGAAGAGTGAATCATTAGGTTAGCCTCCCTAAGTCCAAGAAATTTAAAAAGAAGAAGGATGAAAATCCTTTTTTCATTGTTGTCTGCTATTATCATGATCATATTTTGGCTTGTTAAGTCCTGTATCAAGTTGATTACATCCATATGTAATGTGTTCTATCAATTGATGCAATAAATGGTAAATGGAGAATCAGTGTAAACCACAATCCATTGATAAGTTTACTGTTAGGCAGTAACTTTTATAAGGTGTAGCCGCCTGGGTTTTTAGAGCCCGAAGTATAGAAGGATTATATCCTTGTTAATTATGCTTTTCCCTGTATGAATCTAGAATTGGGAATCTAAGAGTCAAGATTGAATATATATATTATGATTCTACAAGAAAAAGTGATAACAAATTGGCGACTCTGTTGGGGAGACATAGATTATTGTAAAGTCTGTAATGACTAATTGTCTATTGACCATTTCTTGATCAATTTATTTAATCTTTTCCCACATAATTATGGGTGGCGACGCTGAATCCTTGTGCATCGTAGTAGCATTGATTTACATGTAAAATTTTAGAGATTTACAGTATATTGTTTGCAGATTTGAAGCCCTTGTCATTTTGTTTTGGCAAGGAAGGAGAAAATATCAATTGGTTGTTTGAGTGTGTTTACCTCTGCTAGCCATGAAAGAGTATTTAAGAAGAAACAACAAAAGTATTCTAATTCTCATTTTTTTTTCATGAGAATTGAGTGATTTAAATGGATTGCCTCTATTAAGTGTTCTCAGCACTAGAAAAGAGGTGTGTTTAAATTAATGATATGTCAAATTTCTTTCCACCTAAAGTTCAGACCAGCAAGGGTCTTTCGAAATCCTTTCATACCAAGGGGTATGATACATTGTGTTTTGAAAACATTAAATATTTCCCACATGATGTGCCTCATGACATTAGAGATTATTCACCAAAATTTTGTGCTGATCAAGTTGTTGCAGCAATTCATTATGTTCAAATGTTCATTGATTTATTGGGTGACTTTGAAATAAAGTATGAAGATGTATACATGAAGTTGTTTGTTCAAACTTTGAAAGATAATGCTAGGGATTGGTTTTCTTTTTTACCAACTTGTTCAGTTTCTTCTTGGGATGGATTTCATGTTGCCTTTATGGAACAATTTGGTGAGAGAATGAATTTGAGTGATGTGTTTACTGAATGGTTGAATCTTAAGATTAAAGAAGATGAATTACTTCCTGATTTTAATATCAGATTTGCAAGAGCTTTACATGAAATAAATGAAATTAGTAGACCTCAAGACCATGTGTGTTTTATGGTTTACTTTGATTCATTTGAAAAGAAGAGGAGTTATAGGTTGAGAGACAAGAAACCTAATACTTTGCATCAGGGTTTTAGGACAACAATAGATATTGAAAATAATGCCAAGTACGGATTGACAAAAAAACATTTCCCTAGAGGGATTTGCTGAAAAAATGAATTTGAGAATGGACAAGAATATTTTGATAAATATGCATCTCCAAGTACGGGTATTGATACCTCTGTTTTGGTCTCTATTCAAGTTTTTAATTGAGATTTGAATAGATGTATGTTAATGATCCTTTTTTGCATATGGAGGGAACTTCTAATGATGATAGAAATGCATATGTCCAATAAATGGTAACAATGAATGATGTATCAAATACTTATGATGGTGAATTTCTCAATAAATGTTTTCCTTACAAAGTTATATAAGAAATACCCTCTCATTTTGATCCTAGATGCAATGATACTAACAATGTTTTGAATCTTGAAGATGATGTATGTGCTTTACACTCTTATGAGGATCAAGAGGATGTTGAAACCTATGTTTCTCAAGAGAATGATATGTTGGAAGATGTTGATTCATTGTTTTTATATGAACCTAGTGTAGCATGGGAAGATAAAAGCATTCGTGGAAGTGAATGCAAATCAACATATGAAGGTAAGAGTATCTTCACCAATTCTAAAAATAATCTTTTACATCAGCGTGATACAAATGAGTTTGGTATTAAGAGATTTGAAGTGGATTTGGTGTCAAAAATTAAGGAAAGAGGGATAGTAAATGATGGTCTTCCTTGTGAGATGGATTATGATACACTCTTGCAACTTTATCATGATATTATGAATGAAAATTAGAATGAAGATCGATTAGTTGAGTCTTTTCAGTCAGAGTAAAGTGCTAGATGAGTGTGGTATTGAAATCCCTTTAATTAATGATGATCGGCTTCAACATATGAATTGTTTGTGCAATGAAAATCCTACACATGATGAGAAACTTGAGGACAATTGGTGTCTTTCCCTATCTCCTCCTGTTGAAGAAGGTAGTATGAATTTATCATCCACTTCTTTGCCTAATGATAGATGTGTTGAATCTACTTATGGTGATATCTCTGATTTTGAATCATATGTTGAAAGTTATTAGGATGGTGATTATGACAGTAGGGGTACTAATATCTTTAAAAAATTTACTAATAATGTATTTGATGAGGACATTGATATGGTCAGCAACTTCATAATTTTGCAATTCAGATTCTAAGAAATAACATAAATTGCAAATACAATAGCTTGGGAAAACTACGCAAATGAACTCATAGGAATCTGCAAATGAAACTAGAGACTCTCTCTCATGCCTACAACATCTCAGAATAATCCTTATGTCATGAAATGTTATTCGGCCAAAGATGCAAGAATACAAAGTAGGTCATTTTCTATAATCAGGCAATGGTGTAGGAGCACCTAAAGAACTATGGTGAAACACCCTTGAGAACTCTTGGATTATTTTTGTTGGTTTGTAAAGTGTTTTGTTCATTCACTCTTGTAATGAACGAGTGGAAAAATGGGTCAAGATGATGAAAAAACACTCTAGTTACTTAGTTGGTTTCTTTTAGTTGTGTGTGTGTGTGTGAGGTAGTTTGTAAGCCTCTGGAAATACAATCAAGGCATCAGGAACTTTTGTTAAGTTGCTCGGTATGACTGGCATTCGGTATCAATGATGCTCAGGATAACACTAAATTTTAGTTAACACTGGATTTTGGTTAACACTGGATTTTGGTTAACACTTGATTTTGGTTAACACTAAATTTTGGTTAACACTAGATTTCAGTTAACACTGAATTTTGGTTAACACTGAATTTTGGTTAACATGAATTTTGGTTAACACTGGATTTCGGTTAACACTAGATTTTGATTAACACTAGCACCCAATTAAGAGTGGTGCTCAGTTTTGCATTACTATTGCTCGGTAAATTCAGTCGTAACGACCCATGAAAATAAGATCTTGTCTTTAATAGATAGTATGGGCAGTTTTAACAGTTCCTAAAGAGATGCTTGAGATTGAGTGGGAAGTTAGGGTTTTTTCCAATGATAGGATGGTTAATAATGACATCCCAAGCCTTCAATTTACAAGAGGAGAGGGTAGATATTGCAAAGGAAAGGAGGTTACAAAAATTTAAAGAGTTGTAGATTATTGTATTGTTGTTTTTTGTTTCCAGTAATGAGAAGTTGTAGACTGTGTGTTTAGTGAATATCAAGCTTTGTTTTTCATTTTGCATGCTAGTAGATTAGCTTACTTTATTTTTTTTTTGCAATTTGTTAGTTATTCACCCATTCTGGGTTGTAAATAGTAATGGTCCCTCGAGATTCCTGAGTCCATGGTGAAAATCATGTGTGGGGATGGAACTCAAGAGGAGCCCTTGTACATAGTTTCCTTTTTTTTTTTGGTAGGAGAAGAAACAATAACGAGTCTGGATATCTTACCCTAGGCAAGCTCGGTAATAGTCCATCTAGGGAAGAGAATGAAAGCAATGTTCCAAAAACATTGATTGAGTGAGTAGAATGAATCTATTTGTGTAGGTTCAGTGAGGAAGATGAATAATATATCGATGGGGACTGAGTCTTGAAGGGGAGGTAAAGCTTATAGTTACCTACCTAAGTTTAGGGTTTTGAATACCCTAAGAGATCTAGGAGAAAAATCTTAGACCATATCCAAGATGACTTTGTAGTAGCAACAAGAATGCAGATTTAAGTGAACACCTCCAAATGGCTACCTCCAAAACTTGCCAAAACTCAAATCTGAAAGTTGGAACCCACTATACTTGCTAAAAGAAATGTGTTGAACCCACTCCCCATGTGGTTTCTCATGAAAAACATCGAGTCACTTTTTTACAAGTATCCAAAATATGCCTTTTCTACAAGCCTTTTATGGCAGCAATTCATACTTAGGGAAAAATTTTAGTATACTTACTCCAAAATGTACCCAGAAATTTGGAGCTCTAATAGTGGCTCTGACTAAGGATGTGTGTCCCATGCAGGAATGCAGAGAATCTCATAATCTCATGGTTAAAGTAGACCAGTCAACAACAAATAAATCAGACTTCCTTATCTCTTCTATTTATCCTTTCTCTTAAATCTCTTTTCTCTTCAAAAATGGGAACCCTATAGTGAAAACAAACACACCACACAATTGAACAAAAAGAGACTATACAACATGTAGATTATTTACAAAAAGCCTCAAACCTTTTCAAAACTAAAATCAACACTTGCCTCTATCAAAAATCTGATTTTCTTTTTGGCATACAAATATCAAAATGGAAATGTATTTGTACAGCTGTTGTTCAAACTCACAAGGAATCATAAAAATGAAGAATACCTTATTTGCAATTCCTTTGATGCCTTTAGAAGTTCTTCCATCAAAGTTTTCATAACCAAAATTATGAAACTCATTCTTCATATCAGGAAATATCAGAAAATATGAAACATGACAATGAGGAAATGCATCACCATAGGAAACATCAAACTCCACTTGCATTACCCCCTCATTAGCCGACTAATCCATAAATAAGATAAATGACTCATTCTCACATAAGCCATGAATACCAAAATTTGGAAAAACTTCACAATGGAAAGACATATAAGAAGGTTCCTCAAAACACGTCTTGGAAACCTCTTCCACTTGCAAATTACCAATATGGTCACAAGGAACCAGCTGATCAACACCATAAAGCTGCTCACTACATGGAACAATGAACCCATAAAATGCACATTCAAACTCACAATCATTTTTAGTCCAGGAAGAGATACATTATGATTTCTTACTCGATATTGACACATTTTCAACATCAAAATCAGAATAAATCAAATCTAAAAACTCAATGTATTCCTCAAACAATGGATTAACAACACCCTGTTTTTCTCCTATATGAACATGGTAGCAAAGAGATGGCTGATTTTGAGGTCTCACAACTTGAACCATGTTGAATGGAATGGATAATTGAATGTTCCTCTATATTGTAATCATGGAAATGTGCTACCATGAATATTTTTTGGCCATAATGAATCTGTTTGGGAAATTTACCATTCTGATTCTATTTATAGTTTCTAATATTCTAATGTAGATTAGTTGCACAATTTAGTTGGAGGCCATGTTCATGATGTTATATCTTAAATATTGTGATTGGTCATATCAAGAAAATGGTGCCCCTATATTGCAGACCAAATTTACTTCAAGTTTGCAAGGTCTTAGATCGTGAGGATTTTGTATGCACAATTTTCCAGATTCTATTCACTTGCAAAAATTGGGTTTTCTCTTGTCTTCTTGTTCTGTATTTCCAATGGGATCCCTTTGAGGGGGTCCCAAATGTGTCTACCTAATCATCATGAGACACCTTCCTGGATTCATGTTCTCCATATAACATACTTCAAATATCTAGAAACTTGGGTCTTCAGGAGGTCGCTTAACTTTTTTTCAAAGTCAAAACCAGATGTGTTTTATTATTACATGACAGGGTAATTTGCAGAATAGTTCTAAAGAGGCAACTATGTCAAAATAGATGATTTCGAAGGGGGTTTAATTGTCAAGAAGTTTTATGAAACTTTCTAAGGATAAAATGGTTTTTAATTTCAAATTCTACAACCATTGTTAGTTTCGGTACTACCATTGTGGCTTGAAAATTTTGAATTCTGTCGAGCATATTAAGCGTGAACCATTTAAGGAATGCCTCAAGGAATGAATATGATGCTAAGCATTGGAGGAGGAAATGGAACAAGTAAAAATTTTGTAGGAAGCAAGACAAGTTCTTCCAAATATGGTATCTCATCTACAACCAATGGTCCTACAACTTCAAATTATGATGTGGAAGGCAAATATCTAATTTTTAATGTGGGGGAGTTATTGTTTATTAGCAATTTCAATTGACATGACAAGGATTCGGTCAAAGCAATCAATTTTAGCAACTCAAACCCAATTTTCCATGCATTTTATCCTGATTCCAAGGATGACCATGACCTTATTATTGGTCTGAGCTCTGAAGATGTGTACTCAGTGTCATTGTGGCAGTAGTTGCAAGATCTTGGAAAGAAGCTTGTAGGGACTCAACATTACAATAAAGATAGGTTCTTGAACAACACCTAAGGTATTGTTTTTGCATGGTTAGCTGAAGGGGTTGGTGTTTTTGTTGTAGCATATGCAGATGGAAACTTATATGTATATGATAAGAAAAAAGATGGAAGTGGTGATTCATCATTTCCAATAATCAAGCACCAAACTTAGTACTTTGTTCCTCATGCATGGTACAGTAAGAGCAACCCTATTGCTAGATGGCATATACGCCAAGGTTCTATAAACTGCATTTATTTTCAGTTGATGGAGAGTTTCTACCAACAGTTGCACAGGTATAATAACAAGTATCAAAGCATGTCCATGACATTTTTATTGACTGAAAGCGGCGGGTGAAGAAAATGGAGACCCAGCATAATGCATTGAGAAGAGAGTCACGTTTTTGGACAAACACTTCCAAAGAAAATTCTGTCAACAAAAGGGAGCCACGCATGAATCCAAAGGAAGTATTTTGTTGTTTTTAAAGGAAATTGCGCATGGTTTTAATAAGAAATATGTGCAAGAGGAGAATGCGAATAGTTTAGAAGAGCAAAAACAAGGCACATTAACTATGTTTAAATAGATGAAGCCCAATGAAATGTTTTATAAGAAAAGACATGTTGTGTATGAAATGATGGAGTTTGTGCAAGGAGCATGGAGAAAGAGAGAGTGGTGAAAAATTTAGAAAGAGACCTGCACAATATAATGATATTTGATTATGGAATGTTGAAACGTAGACAAGGCATGTCATGGTTTGAAAACTGCACATATTGTGGGAGAAGTCTCGCGCAAGATGGAGGCATTGGAAAGGAATGTTATTGTTTCAAAACTCATGCTGGAAATAGAGATAAGGTCTGCACATTGAGAGGAGACTAGTACCAGACCTTTGGAGTGTAAAGACCCCACGCAACATTTGGAGGAGTAAGCAAACATTCAAAAAAATAAAACAAATAAATGTGGCAAGTTAAACAAGGACTGCGTGTGATCTATGAAGAGGAGGCAGTTATTTTTATGGATAAGAAGCTGTGAAGGGATTTAGGAAGGAGCCCACACCAAAATCAAAGCAAGTTTCAAAATTTTTAATAGCAAATGCATTGGCAAATAAAACATGGAGGCCGCCAGGCTTGAAAATCAAAAATTGCTTTGTCCCACACTAATGGGGCCATGAACACTGGGAATGTTTATATTGTAAATTACATAGCTACTAATTTGAAGTAAAGAGCTCAAAGCTCTTGAAGACTACATAATTCTTGCTTGGAGGTTACAGAGAAGCTTTAAGATCAAAAAAATTTAAGATCATAAAAACTTAATCCCATATTGCTGGTGTGAGGGGACAATAAGTGGTTATAACCAAAAGGTCTCACATAGTAAAAATAAGAAGAAGCCCAGAGGCTCTGCATGTGCATGTAAGCCATGCTTAGAGGTGTGTGCAAGAGATGACATGGAGGATGAACACCTAATTTTGGTGGGAACCATAGAGATGATGTGGTAGGTGAGTTGGCAGAGAGGCCTATATGTTGTACAAGTTTCCTAAGGTGATCAAGATCAACGGCTTGCTTAATGGCTTGGAGAGAAAGTTGCAGGGAGCATAAGCACAAGCCATTAAGCCATTGTGCCACGTGACGATGAAGACAGTCAAGCCAATAGAAAGGTGATGAGGTGGATGTGATGTGGCAACATGCTGGAGAGACCTATAGGTTGAGACATGGATCTCGAGGTGGAAAAATTGACGGTTGACTTAAAGGCTTAGTGGAAAGATTCTTGAAATCTACCCATTAAGCCATTAATTCGTGCCAACATGTGGCAATGCACACGTGGCAGGATTTGATGCAAAGCTGATGTAGTTTCACAAAGCCAGTTAGAGATGGACACGTGGAAAATTCTAGGCCTAAAAGTAGTGCATAATATAAGGAATAAAGTGAAAGTAAATATACATAAATCAAATAGTAAAAGACATAGATAAAAGGATAAATGCCCAGAAATAAAAGGTAAGGATCAGAGAGTGCATATTAAAAGGTGATATATTTAAAGTGGAGAATTTAAAGCACGCAAATACAAAGTTTAAAATGGAGAAAAATGGAATAATAAAATATGAAGTGCAGGTACACAATAGCACCAAAGGGTAAAGTTATATTACGATATTAAAGAAATATTACAAGTGCAACATAGAATAGTATAAAGTATTAAATCTAGACAGGAGAAAATGAAATAAAGGTGCATTTTCATGGAAATTAGGATTTGCATGCACAGAAATAAAAAAATTTAATCTGCAGAGATATTATAATGCCAAATCAAAAAGAGATATGGGCAAATCAAATCAGATTTTAAGCAGTTGAGAAAAGGCAATTTCAGATATTTTTTCTTGGGGACAGATAGGTGTTGATGGGAGATGGTTTTCTCCATTTCTCCTATATATGGTTTTTTCTCCATTATTGCAAAGGATGGTGAATTTATAACTTCAAAGAAGACTTGATAAATTTGTTTAGTTTTTCAAGCTTTGGTCTATCTGAATATATTGAAGCAAAATGATATTAATAAAATACAGTGGAACCTCCTGTTTCAAATCTATGGTATGTTTTTGTACTTTTGTTTGTGATCCTGTATGTTTAGTTTGTAAGGCATTTTAAACATATTGGTTATAAGGTAACTGTGCAATTACTGTTGACCAAATTTCCTCATTCTTGCAATTTGGCCTCTTCTGTGTTTTCCCGCCCAAAGTGGCTCAACCTTTTTTCAAATCTTGCGAGCTGTCAATCGCGTTTTAACTTTTTCTCAGGTTTTAAGTTGCGCGACTCCGCGATGAGCTGCTCATCGCGGTCGTTTCTCAGTCGCAACCTTTTCTTGCTTAGGTTCATTCTCCCCTCGACTGTGCGACGAGCTAAAAAGTAATGTATCGCGTAGTCGCACTCAGTTTGAGTCAGGTCGTCCTCGCCTCGCGACTGAGCGGGTCAAGTTTTCCAATGCCTCATCGCGCAATCACGATGTTTATGTTGATTCGGGAGATGAGCTAGCGAGTGCGCGACGAGCTGGAGAGGAGGTGGTCACGCACTCTCTGATTGAAAGAAAGAAAGGAAATGCAGCCCCCGACTGCGCGATGAGCAAAGAATATCAGCTCGTCGCTTGGTCGCTGAACAATCAATGCAAAGACAAAATAGGTCACGACTGTGCGATCGAGCTGAAGTAGATGATGTCGCGAACTCGCTGAGAAACAAAGGTAAACTAAAGGTGACCCGCGAGTGTGCGACTGAGGGAAAATGGTATGTTGTCGCGCAGTCGCTGACTTAAAAAGACCAAGGGAGGACAGAGTGCGACTGGGCGACCACAGTGATAGTTGGGCTCGTCTCGCACTCGCACAGATAATTTTCAAAGGGATAAAGGGGCAGCGACCGAGCGACCAAAGGAGATATCAGCTCGTCGCTCAGTCGCTGTGGTTGAGAAAATGAAGGATGAGAACCTTGCAAGTGTGCGACGAGCTGGAAGGGCAGCTCGTCGCGCAGTCGCCGGGCAATGCACACTGAGGGAAAATGGTTTTCGACTGAGCGACGAGTTGAAGGAAGAGATAATCGCGCAGTCGCTGAGCTATAAAGATAAAAGGAATGTTGCTCATGAGTGCGCGACTGAGAGGGAAAAGAGCTCGTCGCTCGGTCACCGAGAAATGCATATGAAAAAAGAAATTGTTGGCGAGTGCGCGACTAAAGAATAAAAGAAGTCATCGCTCAGTCGCTAGATAATAAAGATAAATCAAGAACAGCTCGTGACTGAGCGATTAATGAAAAGATTTCCTCATCGCCTACTCGCCCAGAAAGTGAAACAAAGAGAAAATTGCGCGCGACTGCACGATCACATAAAAGGCAATGCAGAAGAGCCCGTCGCGCACTCGCGCATAAAACAGAAACAGACTTTCAGAGGCTGCGAGTAAGCGACAAAGGTAGAGTGATTTGTTCGATTTGTAGAGATTTTCAAATTTGATCAGAGTATGATAATCACAAGATTATGAAAGAGGCAGTCGTCTGATCTCTGTTTAGATCAGATCTTCTTGAAGTGCAAGAATCAGATATTTTGCAGGGATCAAATGTTTGAAAAGTTTAGAGATTATAGTCACTCGAATGTACAGAGTAGTTATTGTATTTCAAAGACTTTTGAGGCTCTTCTATAGTGACATGGCCGCTTCTGTAGAGAAGAATTTATGTTGATATTTTGTGAGATGACTTTCAGGGGTATGCGGTGGCTAAACAACAGAAGATCTGATCAGGAAGTTATTACAGAAGGTTGCAGTTGGCTTCAAAATCGTATAAGTATGAGTCAGGGCTCATCTTGTAAAGGGTTGGAAAGTAGTCTGATATTTGTAGTATTTTTCTCCTGTGTCTAATTTCTTTTC
>MU224896.1:1461675-1473538 GCA_018584345.1 Thuja plicata
TCTGTGTAATTCATGTTTATCCTCTTCTGCAATCAATAACTGAGTAAATGTTTTACCCCTTATTGATCAAGCTGATTCTGGTTCATTGTGTGTTGTGTCTTTTTTGCTTGGATTATTGTATTGTGAAGTTTTTCTCTTCGCTTGTAGTAATTTTAGTCTCTGACCTTCACATGTCTGCTGAGAACCATGTGGTAGAAGTTGTATTAGTTGAGTTACATGAATGTGTAGTGCAGCTCCAAGGCAGAAGAAAGTAGGCCCTATCTTGGTGTATCACCCTTTCCTTTCAAGTAATTTGGTTTTCTGCATCTCCTTCTCCCTTTTCCTTGCAAGAGATAGTTCTAGGTGCATCCTGATAGTAGAGGAAGCCGGCCTTCTCCGGAGATTCAACCTCGTAGTTCAATTCCCACAACTTGGAGGTTGATTCCATGTTTCACTAGGTTGCTGTTAGAGAAGCTTTCAGCAAGGGTGCAAACCTATGTGACAATAGTTACTTTGTTAGTTTCCTTCAAGGAGGGATTCAGTCTTGTGAGTAATTCCAGAGGGCTAGGTATTAGTATGAAAATTTGATACATGGACATGAGAATGATAAGATATTTTTTAAGGCACTCTATTTGGGATCTTATTTGTGTTCCTAGTAATTGACTTTCTATGGATTTACATCTCATTGGACTCTTTTCTTGGGATTAGGCACTGGTCTAAGTTCTGATAAGTAGTTCTCATCATCAATCATAATTCAAATTAATCTTTACATTTCTATTACTGAGAATATTCATGTTTGATTGTGTTCAAAAGGTACAATTCATTTTACTGATTCCTTGAAGATTGAATCATTAGGTTAGCTTTCCTAAGTCCAAGAACTTGAAAAAGAAGAAGGATGAAAATCCTTGTTTCACTTTTGTCTTCTATTATCATGATCATATTTTGGCTTGTTAAGTCATGTAACAAGTTGATTACATCCATATGTAAAGTGTTCTATCAGTTGATGCAATAAATGGTAATTGGAGAATCAGTGTAAACCCTAATGCATTGATAATTTTATTGCTAGGCAATAACTTGTATAAGGTGCACCCTCTTGGGTTTTTGTAGACCGAAGTGTAGAAGGATTATATCCTTGTTAATTATATTTTTTCCCTGTATGAATCTAGAAATGGGAATCTAAGAGTCAAGCTTGAATAGCTATATTGTCATTCTACAAGAAAAAGTGCTAACTGGGTCTACATGTGAACACTACAAGTTAACCTCATGGTAAGTGTCACACTCCATCCTACTCACATTGTCTTGTCATGCCAACACAACATATATGACAAGTGTAAAGTGGTACTACAAAATTACACATCACATACACACATGGAAAGACCATTAGGATAATCTCATACTTACAATTTATAATTAATAGAAACATACAACATCACAATTACCAAATAAAATACATAAAAATGACGTTTTATCTCTTAGTGGACCAACAATTTTGTTAATAGCTTGGGATTCTATTTGTAAACCAAATAAACTCAGGGGTCTTGGGTTAAGGAACATCAGAACATTTAACAATGCTCTTTTAGCAAAATATATTTGGAGGGCCATTTCAGATACAAGAGAATGGATCTCCATTTGGCATAGAAAATATTTACATAATATCGATTCTTATAAGAGTTTCTTTGAAACTGAAGATCTTCCTCGTGGATCAATGTTATTGAATAAGCTTGTTAAGGAAACAGATGTGGCAATGAATGGATTTGTCTAGAAAATTGGCTCAAGAAGACCAATTAGGTTCTAGGAAGATAGTTGGCTAGGCCATGAGCCCTTATTCTCTTATGATAATTTTAGGTAGAATTTGGATTCTTGTATGACTACTTTTGGATAGTTTATTTCTAATTGCTAGAGGGAAGGTCAATGGGTGAATTTATCTCAAATGAACTCAAATTTTTTGCCTATTCAAGTTTCCCTCAATTTCATCTTATTGATGAGAACAACAATCAGAAGAGGTTGGTTTCGAAAGAATCTCCTTCAGGGGATTTTTTGGTTTCCTCTATGGTTTATTTTCTATCACAATCTAATTCCACTTATCCTCTATAGGCCAAATCTTGGGTGAAAATTTTTATCCCTAAAATTAATATTTTATTTTCCTGGATTATTCTTCAAAATCAACTTTTAACTACTGATAATTTGTGCAAGAGGAGTTTTTCTCTTCCCAATAGGTGTTATCTCTATTATGAAAATGTTGATAGTATGTCAAATATTTTAATTCATTTCTCCTATACCTCAAATGTTTAGAACAAAGTGTTTAAACTTTTGAATCTTTCATGGGTCTTTTTAAAATCCTTTCAAGAATTATATTTTTTAGTGGAAACCTCCCACTTTCAATTAGGCCTTGAAGTTTCTATGGTCCTATGTTTTCCCTCATTTGGCCTGGGGGATATGGAAGGAACAAAGAAAAGGATCTTTAGGGAAACTTTTCTTCCAACAAATATAGTATTTAAGAATATTTTCAAAGCTTTAGTAGAGAAATTTAATTGCCTCCATGGTAACCATGTGATTCAAGAGAATAAAATATGTATGGAATATGAATACTAAGTTTTAATATTAGGATTAAGTAATACTAAGAGGGGGTGAATCATTATTACAACACTTTAAACATGAAATTAATAAATTCCAACTTAACCATATAATTACGGAACTGAAAAGAACATAAGCACATAATACATAACACATAACTCATAACACCATGAATTGGTGTCAAGGAATACCTGGCCAAGGAAAAAAATCTAGTGGGGATGGTACCCACAAATATGCACTAACAATATAGTGTCCCTATTAGGAGACTTAGTCGTATTAGGAGCTGAGTATTACATTAGCACATTTCCCTGTTAGAGGAATAAAAAACCTTGTTAAAGGTACACTGAGCACACAACTCTTACAATCATAAATAGTTGTGTTACAATCTAAAAAATAGACATTACAAGCATAAAATATGCTTAGATATTTCATGTTATAGCTCACAACTGTCTGATATGAATTCCATATGCTTTATATCATCTGATCACTGCATCTCTATCTCTCACACATTATCTTCCGTACTTCGCTTAACAAAAAGCTCTTCATATATATATATATATATATATATATATATATATATATATATATAGTTAGAAATAATTGAGAGGGGGGGGGGTGAATCAGTGGCCTAAAAAATATTCTAATAAATCAACCCAAAGAACCTTGTACAGAAATATTAAGCCTCTAGTTATCTTCAGTTCTACAAGATGAATTCCTTCAAACAAAATTAATAAATAACTACTGCTCGGAGTGCTCTGTTAAATCTTATTCTTAATCTTTACCAAATAGAAGTCTTTCATTTACCGAAAAATAGTAAATTGTTTAGTGTATACAGATCAATCCAAATTATTTACGTGTAATTCAAAACACTAAAGTAATGACTCATAAACACATTGACACATGGATTTTTAACATGGAAACCCTATTAAGGGAAAAACCACTTGGGACTGGTAACCAAAAATTTCACTCTTCTGAAGTGAGCTCAGTGAAGAGCCAACCCTATTAAAGGTTACAAACACACTGTTAGGTGTGACCTTGTTAGAGGATTTAAAATATTAGTTTGTCACTTGATATCAGGCATCTCTATGCTACCTTCTATGACCAAACCTATTGTATTTTTTCAAATGGTATCTGGCATCTCATGCTATCTTCATGATCAAAATTTTTGATATTCCTTGGGATGTATCTCAATATAGAAAGGATTGTTAAGTCCTACTTGGTTAAGAGATTTTATGAATCAATTGTTAAACTGAAAGAGTAAATGATTTGTTCACATATACAACTTATACTTGAAGATTTTTAGATCTATTGTAAGCTCATTAAACCATTCTAATCAATATATCTTTTCAATACCTTTTCTCCACTCTTTTCTGCTCGGTGATGCTATGTTTCTTTGTTGCTCGGTGTCTGCATAAATCTTTAGCTCTTTCCTCATCTTGATTGATTAGGATTGTATGAAGTTGTTCTTCATCAGATGATCTTCAACATCCTTATTTTTCATTCAATGCCATTAATTTATAATGAATTAAGTTGTCTCTATATAGACATGATATCACCGTTTCTCTCTTCTGGATTTTCTTGTTCTTGGCATGATCCGCAATCTTAGCCAATCTTGAGTTAAAGCATAACTCATTTTTATCTTGTAGAAATATTCTTTCCAACTAGATAAAATAGCTTTAAATCCTTTACTTATCTTTAGCTTTAACTTGTTGATTAAAACAATGTCAACAACTAGTTAAATCTATATTTAGCTCTGCTAGCTAGATATTTTGTCATTTCTAAAATCCAGTTAACTTTGGTGTTTTAAGTCTTTGATAGCTTCATTCAACACTTCAGTTTTCCTCAGGCTTCTCTATTAGTTAACACTATAATTCTGGCCGTTGGTAATGCTTGTGATTTTTCTCATCAGTAATGCTCATATGTTTATTTTCTCAGGCATCACTGTGACTTAACTTTTGGTTTTCTCTGTCCTTCGGTTTCCACTAGTCGTCGGTGTTTGAAATCACTTTACTGAATGCTAGTCTTTTATGCATTATTAAAAGCATAATATTTTTCTCTCTGATTCTTTGAAGTCTTTGACACTTTGAATATAACCGATTAGATTATATCAAGTTGACATCGATGACACTACAATCCATTAACTGATTTAATGTCTTGCATTATCTCTCTGCATTTTGGTGATCAAATTAACATCTTCAAACATTCAATCAGTTAAATTTCATCAATCTTTCCCTTTTTCCATTGGTAGCAACATGCTAAATTATCACACTATATTATTACTAATACAATATGAAATATAACATTTTAAGTTTATCAATCTTTCCTATTGTAACT
Source organism: Thuja plicata (assembly GCA_018584345.1). Taxonomy (NCBI): domain Eukaryota; kingdom Viridiplantae; phylum Streptophyta; class Pinopsida; order Cupressales; family Cupressaceae; genus Thuja; species Thuja plicata. The sequence goes on from MU224896.1 coordinate 1,466,563, forward strand.
ATTACAAATGTCTGGCTCTCAGTAAGCTCAAATAGCTTAGTTTTTTTTCTTGCAGAGTGAGATTATTCAATATTTCATCCCTTTACTTGATAGATGTAGTAGATTTTGTCTTTGTTTCTAATATTTGTTCATCCTTGACTGTTCCTCTTCTTGATCATCTCTTTTTCCTTTGACACCAATGAGTCATCTCTTCCTTAGTGTGTACTCTCTCCCTTTGTTACTTCTCTCCTTTTGATGGATATTTCATATGTAATCAATCTCTCTCTTTTGATAATTATAATCTCTCCCTTTAAATTTTTAGGAACTTCTCTCCATGGATAATGATATAATATTTTCTGATAATGAGATAATCTCCTCCTTTTGATAATAAGAATAATCTCTCCCTTATAATTCCTAATAATGATGTTCAATTATTTTATTTCAATTCACCTTATAATTTGCTGAGTGAAGAAATGACGAAGTTCCCAATGAACTTATTTCTCCACATAAACTAGTCAAATAATAATATGGCGATCATCAGATATAGGATTGTTAAACCATACGATCACAAATATGTATTCAGAAACATTATCTCGTAAGAGCTTACTCCGCAAATTTAGGAGCTGGATAGATTTTAGATGTATTGTTTTAATGCTCCCCATAAGGCCATGCTTAGCCATCTAGGTTGATGTAGAAATGTTAGTATTAGGCAAAGATTCAGTAGCATGTACTGATTCTCCATGAACCTTTTCCTCACTTGACTCTTTTACCTTCCATACCTTATTACTATTTTTATCTTCTTCTTTCTTGAAACACCTGTTGAATTCACCTTTTTCACTTTGCAATACTCTTACCAATATCACTTTCATTCTTCTTTGTATCCATAGGAGGTGGTACTCTTATGTTTTCCTCTATATTGTACCTACAAAACTTTTCTATATCCCCTGGATTGTTGCATTTGTAGCATATAGGAGTTGATTTGATTTGATTTACCTACAACTTACAATACCTTGTGATATGCACAAGGTTATTACATTTGTAACATGTGGTTTTATCCACTGACTCTTTCCTAATGTTATCTTGTCTGTATCTAGATTGATTAGGTTTCCTACATTCTGCCTTCTTGTGCCCATGTGTATGAAAATTAAAGGAATAACCAGAAAAGGGTTTGAAAGGGGATTTACCTCTACAATATCTCTTTGTGTGTCGAACCATGTTACATCCAAAAACATCTACCTTTGAAAAGTTTGATATGTTCTTTAGGTTCTTCAAGAGTAGGTTTTTCTACATCAATCTTTGCATGAGATTTTTCTTCTTGATTCTTGGAACATTGAGCTTCATTGAAGCCAACACCAGTCATGTCTCCTTTAGGTTTCTATATTTCTCTTTGTTCATCAATCATGTCACTACTCATGTGAATTCTCTGAATATGTTTCTTTGCCTCAACAAGTTCACCTTTTATGATATGATTATATTTCTCTAATTCTAGATACTTGTTCTTGTAGTGATCAAGTTCACTCTTCATTTGTCCCATAAGAATATTATCATCCTTCAAAGCTTCTTTAGTTTTATTTTTAGCAACCTTTTCTTGTCAAATCTCTTTAGCCATAATTTCATGATTAATTTTTAATGTATCATTCTCTTGTTCAAGTTGTTTTATCTGATCTAAATTATCATTGTCTGAATCCTCTTTTATCTGAACCATAAGATCTTATCATTATTACAGCACTTTAAACATGAACTTAATAAATTCAAACTTAACCATACAATTAATAAAATGAAAATAACATAAGCACATAACAAATAACTCATAACACCATAAATTTTTGTTGAGGAAACCCTGGCCAACGGAAAACCCCGGTGGGGATAGTACCCACAAATATGCACTAAAAGTATAGAGTCCCTGTTAGGAGACCTAGCCCTATTAGGAGCTGAGTATTACATTAGCACATTTCCCTGTTAGGGGAATACAAAACCATGTTAAAGGTACACTACACACAGCTCTTAAAATTATAAATAGTTCTATTAAAATCTCAGAAATGAACATTGTAGGCATCAGCTATGCTTAGATAGTTCCTTTAATAGCTCACAACTATCTGATATTTATTCCATCTTCTTTACATCATCTCATCATTGTGTCTCTATCTCTAAAACATTCTCATTCATACTTTTCTTAACAAAAAATCTCTTCATGTGTGTGTGTCTCTCTCTCTCTCTCTCTCTCTCTCTCTCTCTCTCTCTCTCTCTCTCTCTCTCTCTCTCTCTCTCTCTGTGTGTGTGTGTGTGTGTGTGTGTGTGTGTGTGTGTGTGTGTGTTACATCATTTAGTTGGCTCTCTAATACATTACAAAATAGAATAAATAATTATACAAAGAGTAAATAAAAAATTTCTGACCTTATACTACCAAAGCATAGGTAATCCACATTCTCAATCCAACTTAGCACATTTGAATTCCATCTTATACTCCCTTAATAATTGTGACTATTTATCTTCCATGTCTCTTTGTTAATACTATGTCTTTACATGACGTCAAAATACTGTAACTCGCTGCGATCAATACCAAAGCTCAAGACACCTTAACCAAAGGTCATACATATTCCAAAATTCCTTCCTCTAAGCTTGCATGTCATCAAAAATTATATACTATCTTCACTATCCAAAATTATACTGCTATACTCTCTTACTGATTACTGTACTAACTCATTTTTCTATTTGCATCTCAAAAACCTTAAAAAACTCCAAGAGATCATCATACCAGATGTGTTGTCATATATGACAACCCTAAAGTGTCCTATAAATCTCCAAAATGCATCACTTGCCAACATTTACCTCTTGGAAGATTAAAATGAACATTGATTTTTCTTTAAATCCTATCAAGAAACCAAAAGATGGTGTTGTATAGACTTTTCCTCCTCCTAGATGAGTCAAAGCTAATTTTGATGGGGAAGCCAAGGGTAACCTCAGGTTGGCTACGTGTCGGGGAACTTGATAAGGGATGAGAGTGTCAATCTTATTTTTGTTATAGCACTCCCCTTATTTTGCCAAACTAACCATCTTTTTGAAGACATAGGCTTATTATTCATTAAGGAGGGTTGATATTCTAAATTGTAAGAGATTCTAGCTTGAAGGAGACTCTAACAACATAATCCAATGTCTTAAAGGGGTTTATAAACCTTCTTGGACAATTGATAGTTAGATTCAAAAATCTATTGATCCTATGAAATCCTTTGACAAGGTTTATATATCCCATGTCTATCATCAAGCCAATCATGTTGCTAACTTACTTGAATATGAAGGCGTTTTAGCTAATAATTATATTATGTGGAAGAGGGGAGTCAAGTTTGATGATTATATCAGATCCCTATTGACGTATCATAGAAATCATGGGAGGGTTAGTGAATCTAATATTAGATAGTTATGAAAATGACAGCTTAGATTTGTATTTCCATTATTATTAGGATTTTAGTTCAAGATGGAGGTGCAAATGTGGCCTTTATTCCCCTCCCTTCACACACTTTCTTGGCTTTACAAATAACATATATTTTATTTTTCTCTATAATTCTGATTTAAACTTGGGGGTGATAGGTGGAGGGACGAAACTACCAACCACACGGAAACTAGAAACAATGCCACTATATGGAGGGTTTTGAAGAAGGGGGGATTAACTGCTTTTATGGAGAAGTTGCATGGATGAGACCCTAATATTACTAAAATGTTTGTGTCAGAGTGGAAGGATGGTAAATTTATATATTTGGGATGAAATTTACTATTGAGGAGCACCTTATTGCAGAGATAATTGGTCTCTTCATAGAAGGATGAAAATTCTTTAGAGAGAAATTTTTCTGATTGAGCGGTGAAGAAATTTTCAAAAATAGATATTCAGAAGGAGAATTTTGTTAAGGTCTCTAAAAGAAGCTATGAAATGTCTAAAATGAAATCAGTTTGGAGGGAGGTCTTGAAGGAAGATATATAGTATGTCACTCTCGATGGGAGGTTTACCAGATATTAAGGCCACTATTTTGTCCTTTTAAACCATTTTCAGGAACTAGGATGAAATCTCTATTCCTTTTTATTATTTGTGTTCCCTAAAAGATAATATTAGGGACATAGGAAGAATCCCAACAAAAACCCCATTCTTAATGAGGGTATACTCCTTTTAATTTATGAGCATTTTAAAGCCTTGCTCCACCCCTCCAGTACTTCCCCCATTTTAGAGTCCGAGATGGATGAGGATAATTTGAACATGACTAGTTCAAAGGTTGAATAGTAGAATATGGAGATGGAGGACTTTGAGTCTAAGTTGGTGTAGACAAAAAAAATTATTAAACAAAGTGTTAAACCCTCTCCTATGAAAAATAATAAACCTAGGGAAATAGATGACTTTGTCTCTCCTACCTCTAGCAAGGGTAATAAAGATGACAAAGGGAAGAATCCACCTGCCAACAAGAGGAAATCAATCACAAAAAAAGATTCCTAGCTGGGCTAGGATAGAAGGTTGAATTCCCTTATGATGGATGACTTGTCTTCTTGTATTCCTTGTATTGATAAGGATGGTCATCCTCTTTTCCCTAAAGACCTTAATGAGGATTCCCATTACTTGAAGCTTTATTAGGAATGTGCTGAAGATATTCTTGGGGTTGCATGCAATGGGGCTATTGATTTTCTTAGACTTATCAAATGTGTTTTCTATGACTTCAAAGAAATCCATATTAAATGGAGGGCCACTAGAAGTAGACAGGATCAAGAAGATACTCTAAGTGTTGAGAAGGGTGTACTATAGGAGAATCCCACACAGGTACTCTGGACTGAGGAACATAAGTAGACAGTTGTTGATTTATTCAAAAGATAGTGGATATTATTGATAAGATAAAGAAGGATTATGGAGGTAAAATTGTAGGGATGGAGGATAAATTGATGAGACTTCAGGATACTCTTTAGTTCATCATGACTATTATTCATAGGTTCATTAAAAACGTTGTTGATACTATGAATACCATGGTGGTTAACCTCTAAAATATGCATCAGGATAAGATTGCGGTGGATCCCAAAATTGATAAATAGAAAGACCAAGAGGAAGAGTATGGTCCTAGAAAATGAACCAAAGGTAACTTGAAGATGAAAGTGGGTAAATGCCTAAACACATTATGGATGTCAAGAAGGTAGAATTGTACTCGAGCTAGCTTGAGGCAGAGGTTGCAGAAAATCTATAGAAATTGGCTTAGGATTTCCTCTATTTTTTAGGTTCTTTCCTAGTTTTTTTTCTTGTTTATTGTTGAATCTTTTATGTTTATTTTTTATGTTCCTTTATCTTTTGGCAGCTATTTTTCTCTAGTATTTTCTTGTTTCAGCTATCTTTTCTTAGACTTAATACTATTTGTTAAAGGGTTTTGGGACCCTTAAAACCCTAATTTTACCTTAATAAAAAACATTTTTGATGTGCATCAACAAAAATAGTCAACATCTAGTATCATCTTATAGAAACATATCAATATCTAAGAACCACAATAGTAGAACACCTGAAGGTAGAGGAATGCAAAAAGTGCATACAAAGTCTTACACTATATATGTCATGTTAAAAATCAAAACACAACAAAATTTACTATGGACCAAATGGAACCATGAATAATAAGTTTAGACAACCTTTGATATCTGAAAACATCATAGTCCAATTGCAGGGTGAAATGAATTATTACACCATGATGTAGACCAAAATGTTGAATAGAATCTATTTGTGAGAATAGTCCCCCTTCCTTTTCTATAAAGTTGAATCAATATGAAACATTTTCAATAAGGGTCGAGACATACAATTATACAACGTGTAATCATCTCTTGAAATTCATTTTCCATAAATTCCAACACATATGTATACAACTAATATTGTACTAATATAGTGCACATGGGAACACTACTAAACACAACTTCTAAACCATAATTGACATTAATGATAGGATGTTTGACTTCAAAAAAACATAATACTCACATTTTCAATAGTATTAATTTAGACATGGTCCTCACACATCCCCGGGAGATGAGAAAAAACTAAGAGTAGGTAGATACAAATTATAGTTGAAGTAATGAGAAGGAATAGGTTCTTTCACCTTGGCAAGTGAAGTAGATTAGCCTAGATATCCTTTTAAAATAATTTGTTTTAATTAAAATCATTCATCAATAATGGTTAGAAGTTAATTCATATATATTAATGTTTGTAGCTTCAGTCGTATGATCATTAGAATATATATAATACATGTTGATTAATAATAATATATTATATATGTTATATTATTATTAATCATATGAAATTTAATATTAAATATTATATTATTATATTATTCTTGATTAATAATTGATTGATGAAACATTATAAGATTGATTAACTTATGATTAATAGGAAGAGGTATGTCCTTTCTTATAAATAATAATGAATAGGCATGTCCCATGAAGGGACATGTCTCTCCTAGCCTCATTCCTAATATAAATGAAAGAGAGATTGTTGCATTTGGAAAACACATACAAAATAGAGTGCTATTACATTTGCAGCTATCCTAAAACTTAACATGGTATCAGAGCCAGACTGCAAATGTAAGAGAGTAGTTTGTTGATGGTGAATGTGTGACTATCTCAGAAAATATACTCGCAGTAAAAGGACCATATCTAACAAATGCACAATTGGATTTTGCTAAATTTTGGATATGTTGGTGAAATCCTAATTTCAAATAATCTCACTGAAGTGATTAGAGAGAAAATCTTGGATGTAAAAGTTATGACAGAATATGTACGGGTATATGTGAAATTTCAGAAAATGACTTTCATTAAAAAGATATATTAATTTGTTATGATCGTGATCAAGTAATAACAAAGAAGCATGAATTTAAGGAAGGATGTCTATTTCTATAAAGAAAGGATAAATTATATAGTGTCACCTCTCTTGGAGAATTCAAGGCATTTAACAAGAAGACATGAGTATTGTTCAACAATATAAGAGTGAGAATTGTACATT
>MU224896.1:1480678-1497700 GCA_018584345.1 Thuja plicata
ACCACTTTTTTGATTTCTTGGATTGTAAATGTAGCCAAAAGTTTTAAATTGTCCACCTCTGTTATCAAAGTGGGGATTGCCTCAATTAAGTCCACCATTGGTGGATCTGATGGGTATGTGTTAGGTGGCGGGTTCAATAGAGTCTGAAAAAATCTTATCCCTTCTTCTTGGATGCTTTGAGGGTCAGTTATTAGATTGCAAGTCTCAGCGTTAGTAATATTAAAAATTTGGTTACTCGCAGCTTTCTGCTTTGCTGACGCATGGAAGTATTTAGTGTTTCTATCCCCATCTTTTAGCCATAGCTCCCTTGACTTTTGCCTCCAATATTCCTCTTCTCTGCTGCATATTTCCTCCCATTAAGATCAAATTGTTATTAAATGGAATTATTATTATTATTATTTTATTGGTAAAAGGCCAAGGCCTTGATAATTTTATTAAAATTATAAAGAGTAACAAAAATCTCCTTTCAAACGGGCACTAGTAGGAAAGAATAGAGTCAAGAAAACCTTCGGTCTTTCCCAGGGATCAGTGATCCACTAAACACGTACAAAGAAATCCATAGGGGCATACCCCTATTGACATAAATAAATATTCTTACAAGAAAAGTATAATACATATCTATATACATGAAAATAATACTTCATTTTCTTGTTTTCTTCTGACTTTATTTTACTACATCCTCTGTGTCTTTACTTTATATCAGTCTTTGGATTCTAGAAGTTATATTATTTGTTTAGATCTTCTAGAGATAGAGCATTGTTTCATAGAACCTATATCTGTATCTACAAATAAACAAAGGTAAATACCACTACCTTTTCTTCAACTTCTTGTTTGTATAGATAGGACCATATTAATAGACAACATTTGTTTAATTTTTGTTGGTGAACTATCTCTAAGCAACTAGTCACATAATACTCTGCATCATATATCTAAAGAGTATCATTAGGTTTGGTAACTCATAATACTTGCATCTATCAAATGTTTTAGCTAAATTTTAATGAATAACATCCTTCAAGCCATTATTACTTTATTCCCATGTGATCAGTAATATATATTAATATAAAGGATACTATATTTTGACAACACAGTAGGCTGTGTGTAGGATCATGGTATGCCAAAAACTGGTGATGTGAAAAAATGAGCGTACCCAATCTAAAATCCAAAGCTAAAGCATTATCAAATATCCGATAATATCAAATATACGATATTCACCAATGACAATATATTGTCTCTCACGGCTGCATTCAACATTTTCATTGTGAGAATGTTGAAGCACCCAAGCAAGCATGTTTAGATATCCATTACACATCATATATCTAATTTCCTACAGTATTGAGGTAAGTGAAATTTATAAGTTTCATTGCTGTTTTTGGTTTTTGAATTGAAATTTGAAGTATTTTTTTAGAAAACTAGGGTTGAAATGATACTATTTATTGTTTTTTAAAGTTGATTATAAACTAGGGTTGAAATGATAAAAACTAGGGTTGAAATTTATATTATTTATTCTTTATTGTTTTTGAATTAAAGAAATAGATTCAAAATAATCAGAAAACCCTCCCAATGAGTTTGCAAACAACCTAGAACCACCTCAAAACAATCCCACACTTTTAGAAGACAAACCAGTCTCACACCCTCAACCATTATAGGATCTCATAAGAGACAATCTAAAACAACTTAGAGGATATTAGACCACATATGCAAATATCCCCATATTGTGCCCCAAGTTTTCCACATTGAAAACCATTATTGAAAGCATGGAGAAACTCATAGAGAAACACAATGATGCACTTCTTTGGCGTGAATCCATGTGCACCCAATTCGATGAAGGGCTTGACTATGATCAATTTATGGATCTAAATATAACAAAACATGACATATGTAACATTTTTGTTGATCCCAAAACCGGTTTAAAAGTGGACCCTAAAAAAACCAATTTGTCAATAAAATGGTGCACAAATGATGTCATACATGACATTTTTGGGATCAGTGGTGGATGGTTTTTGATAGACCACCCCACAACAATTTGGATGTCTCATTCTATTTTGTAAGAAAATTGTATTCTAAATTTGTGTTGGGTCACAAGGTAAATTATTGGAGCATAAGACAGAACTAGGGCGTAGGCTTAGGCACTCCTTAGGATAGGCCAGGGGCATAATGGGTGAAATCCTGCACATATGTCCCCCTCCTGAGATTTCACCACCTCCTATAGTGAAGAATCCTGATATTATTGCTGAGGCTGGCTCACAGAATATTCGATCCATTCACACCTTGAGTTATCTACTAGTTAGGTAGAGTGAAAATTTGTTGCCTCCTCATGTTGATGCTTCTGGCCCTTCCATATCCTCCATGAGCTCACATGTTTGTGTGCTCCAAACTTACGTTATGCGCAAGAATATGTGCTTGGGTCCCCTAAATTATTGTGATGCATATAACTACGTCTTCAAGGTGGATGATACTACACAACACACTATAGGCACTGAAGCACCCCATGGAGATGTGCATCATGGGCATACACAACCATGGATTCCTGTTACGGTAAGAGTAAACAATTAACTTGTTACATTGCATTTAATTTGAAATGTTCATACTTTTAATAAAATTTTCTTATAATGATGGCCTACTTATGTTTCTTATGTGTTTCTTTTATGTCTAGTTGATGACAGAGGATGAGATGGCATAGGTGGAGGGGTCCATGCTTTTGGCCATTTCATTTGGCATTGACACTTCCATGGTACATACATTTTAATTTACTCATTGGTTTCCTTTTATTATAATAGTATATACATGTGTTTTCTAATTTTTATGATCATCTTATTACATACTGATGCAGGTTTCACTAGTTGTCATTAAGGGCAATGTGAGGGGGTTCAGGCACCTGGGGTTGACTAGGGGAAGGTAATTAATTATTTATATTGTTTATGAATACATGTATACTTGTCACTTGTGCGTACTCATTTTTAATTACATGTTTTTTTGACAGAGGGTGGTGTCTTATGATGTCGTGAGACCGGTTTGCCATGATAGAGTCACAGGCATCTCAATTCACACTGATAGCCCCACTGTATGTATATTTCTAAATTTATTTGTGTATTTTACTATAAACTATACATCTAATATGATCAATTCATAAATGTATGAAGTATTTGTTTGACTTTTCTAGGTCACCCCTAGTTTGAGGGAGGTACCACACCAAGGGTTTGTATCATTGATGAGCCACCGACATTTCCTAAAGAAAGTTCAACACAGCTAAGTTTTAATGTTAATTCAGTTATTTTTGAAACATGTATTTGCTACCAAGGATTTAACATTAAATAGTATAAGTCGTAGATGAATCTCATGTTCGCAAACATATGTAGAAGTCGGAGTCAACATTGGTGGAATTGTCCCTCCACTACCAAGGACATATATTAGGTCTTGTGACCGCATGAGGAGACAGAAAGGCAAGGTATATGAGAGTTCAATTTTTTTTTTTTAAATATTTATTATTGTTGACTATGATTTTAAATTTTTACTTATTATTTGTAGAAACCATATAAATTAAGTAGTCTAACTCGGGGTTTCACTTTTGTGTTTGAATGAAGGACCCATCAGAGCCAAAGAGTAGTTCAAAGAGACTCCACTTTGATCATTCACTGGTAGAATAGGATGTCCTAGAAACATTTGCACTTGAACTTCTTATTTTGAGATGCCATATGGCACATTTTGAGATGGTGTACACCATATTGTATCTAGATATGTTGATTTTGTAAATTTTTTGAGATGGCATGTGCCACATTTTGTACAAAAGTATTTCATATATACATATCTACATGTTCATTTGTGATTATTTTATCTTTTTCATGTGTTCTATGTACATGTATCATTTCCATATTATATCTTTGGCATGTGTTGTATGTATGTATTATTTCCATATTATATCTTTTTCATGCATTGCATTTATGTATGTATGTTTATTTTCATATTATATCTTTTCCATGCGTTGTATGTATGTATTATTTTCATACTACATCTTCATTCTCCATTAGCCATCTGGTGCACTATACTTTTGAGAGCACCAAAAAGTTGATTGCAAGATTAATGGTAGATAGGAGTGAAATTGATTAATGTTTTGTCAAATGTATTATGTTATTTAACATTTATTTTACATGTGTTTGTTTGAAAGACTCCATTGTTGTTATGTTGGAATAACTAAACCTTTGATTTGGTTTTCAATTTCCTTGATTCATACATGTGGCATGCCCACTGAGACAAACTTCAATCCTTTATAGATTTGGTTGTTATTTGATTAATGTTATTATTTTGGTGTTACACCATGTTTGAATAGATCTAAAAGTACTTTTCATGCTTTTTTTATAATCCTTGCAGTCAATGTAATGAATTATCTTTATATCTTTCTATTAAATAATTAATGTGCCTTGTATTTTTATTAAAATAAGTTCAACTTTTTTTCCTAAATACATTGTTCAAGAAGTTCAACATATCTTATTTACATTGTAGTTCAACGTACTTGGTTTACATTGTTCAAACAGTTCAACATGCTTTGTTTATGCTTGTATATTCCTTTGATGCATTTTATCAAACAGTTTAATGTTCTTTAGTTTATGCTTTGTTATTTTCTTGAGACATTAAGTAAAATAACTTGTGTACATCCTTTGTTTCTACACTTCATGTTGGCATTTACACAAACAACTAACATGGTTTACACACATTCTGTAATCAAATTGTCTCATTGCTAACACACAATTAACATGCTTCACATCCAAAAATGAAAGACAAAAGGGCCAATGCTACGAAGAAGGAAAAAAATAAGAAGAAGGTAAAGGATGAAAGAAGAGAGGAAATTGAAGACCAAAACCCCTCTCTAGAAGTAAGAAAAGAAGACATGATGTAAGAGGATAAAAAGGAGGAAAATAAGGAAGAGGATCTTGTGGAGGAAGAGGAGGTTCAGAAGGAAAATGTTATGGGCTCTACCTCTAGGGAGAATGAAAGAGAAGAGAGTAATGAGGAAGATGAAGGAATGGGTATGGAAGAACAAGACAAGGAGATAGAAAACAAAAAGGAAGAGGTGAGGGAAGGAGAGGAAGCAAGCATGGAGGGTCATGGTATCAGTTTGGAGAATTGGATCAGCAAGGAAATGAAAGAAATGGGGAACCATCTGAAGGCTAAGGAAGATCCCTTAAAAGTTAAATTGGGCAAACTGGAAAAAATTGTAAGGAAGAGTTTTTGTTGAAGGTAAATAATAACATCTCGAATGAGGACCAAACTGCTAAAATTTATGCTCTGGTGGATCAGAAGTGAAAAGAGATAAATGAAAAAATAAGCTACAATGGGAATATCATTAGAGAAATTTTGAATCACAACAATGAGGGACTTAAAGCCTTTGTGATTAACCTTAAGGCCCTATACACGTATCTCAAGAATAACATGCTGGAGAACACCACTATTACTATGAAGGATGACACTGGTCCCTTGGGGCCAGGAACTAGAACAAGAAGCTGTCTCAAAAGGCAACTACCTGAAAAACAAAAGGAGCTGAAAATTTTGAAAGATTCTATCAAGGAAATGGAGGAAATGCATAAAGAGGCAGAAAAGGCAATGCAAAAGAACAAGTAAATATTGCTGGCCAGTTGCTAGAAGATTGTTGGATGTTGCGCTAGAATCTATTTTTTGGATTTTTGTTCTTTCCTATTTTGTTCTAGTCATTTGGTTTGGGGTCCTACTTTTTATTGTTTAGCAAGCGTTTGTTGTCTATCTGGGTTATGTTGAATATCTTTTGTCTAGTTTTGTAAATGGTTTCGGGGCCCATTCAAAACCTGTATTTACCTTTATCAAAAACTAACATGCTTCACACCCATTCTGTAATCAAATTGTGACATCCCAAAGGCCCTGTTTGAAATATAAATATTTCTCAATACATTCAATCTATGCATATCCTACAAATCTCCTTAAAAACTTCATGTGTATTTTATTGTTTTTTCTTCCATACTACATTATCCCTACTTGGCTCAAGCATAAATAATATTGAAATCATTACTTTCTATGAGAGAAAATCTCTTTGAGGCTCTCTGTCAAATCTAAATAATTTGAGTGTAATCTCCCAGAACTGAGCTACATGCTTGTAGACCTTCCCAATATGGTCCTTTTGCACATCATGGATCTTTTATATGTCTCATGAGGTGTGAGATATGGATGTCTAAAAATCACTGCCTAATTTGGCTTAGTGCACATTGGGAACACTACAGTCTGACATGCGCTGAAACATTTTTGATTCTACATGAGCAAAGAAAGGTCTCCCCTAGCCTTTACCCGGCCAACTGGAGTCGATGGAGCTAACGGTTTGGTCCCACGATCAATGGTTTGAAAGATGCACCATTGAGAAACTATCAACTGAGCAACACTGGAACTTTTTGAACCAACCGAGATCGGGTCACCAAATGGAATCTGAGTGGAATCTCCAAGAACCAAGCTACATGATTGGATGCCTTCTCAAGATGGTTCTTGTGCACTTCACAGATCTTAGATATGTCTCACGAGGTCTAAGATATGGATGTCCAAAAATTGCTGCCCAATTTGTCTTAGTGCACCTTAGGAACACTTCATGTCCGACATACGCAGGAACATTTTTGATGCTACGAAATAAAATAAAGGTATCCTTTAGCTTTTACCCGGCCAATTAGAGCTGATGGAGTTGATGGTTTGGTCCCACGATGAACGGTTTGAAAGTTTTACCATTGAGCAACTTACACCTAAGCAACAAAGCAACCATTTGCACCAACTGAGATCAGGTCGCCAAATGGAATCTATGTGGAATCTCCCAAAACCAAGCTACATGCTTGTAGGCCTTCCCAAGATGGTGCTTTTGCACTTCATGAATCTTTGATATCTCTCATGAGGCTAGAGATATGGATCTCCAAAAATTGCTGCCCAATTTAGCTTAGTGCACCTTGGGAACACTTCGGTCTGACATGCGTGAGAACATTTTCAATGCTACGCGAACAAAGAAAGGTCTCCCCTAGTGTTTACCCTACCAAGTGGAGCCAATGGAGCTGACAGTTCATTCCCACAATGAATAGTTTGAAAGATGCACCATTGATAAACTTTCAATTGAGCAACAATGCAACTTTTTGCACCAATCGAGATCTGGTCGCCAAATAGAATCTGAGTAAAATCTCCTAGAACTAGAATACGTGGTTATAGGTCTTTCTGAGATGGTCCTTTTGCACTTCACGGATCTTTGATATCTCTCACAAGGTCTGAGATATGGAACTCCAAAAGTCACTGCCCAATTTGGCTTAGTGTACCTTGGGAACACTTCAGTTTGACATGCATCAGAACGTTTTTGATGCGATGCGAGCAAAAAAATGTCTCCACTAGCCTTTACCCAACCAAATGGAGCTGATGGAGCTGAAATTTTAGTCCCACAACAAACGGTTTGAAAGATGCACCATTGAGCAACTATGAAACATTTTGCACCAATTGAGATCGGGTTGCCAAATGGAATCCGAGTGGAATCTCCCAAAACCAAGCTACTTTCTTGTAGGCCTTCCCAAGATGGTTCTTGTACACTTCATGGATCTTTGATATCTCTCACGAGGTCCAAGATATGGATATCCAAAAATCACTGCCTAATTTGGCTTAGTGCACCTTGGGAACACTTAGGTCTGACATGCGCTGGAACATTTTTTATGCTGCACGAGCAAAGAAAAGTCTCCCTAGTATTTACCAAGCCAACTAGAGCTGATGGAGCTGATGGACTGGTCCCACGATGAATGGTTTGAAAGATGCACCATTGAGCAACTTCCAATTGAGAAATAATGCAAATTTTTGCACCAACCGAGATCAGGTCACCAAATGGAATCTAAGTGGAATATCCCAGAAATGAGCTACTTTCTTGTAGGCCTTCCCAAGATGGTCCTTTTGAATTTAATGGATCTTTGATATCTCTCACAAGGTCCGATATATGGATCTCCAAAAATTGATGCCCAATTTGGCTTAGTGCACCGTGGGAACACTTCGGTCTAACATGCGCTGCAACGTTCTTGATGCCACGTGAGAAAAAAAAGGGTCTCCCATAGTAATTACCCATCCATATGGAGCTGATGGATCTGATTGTTTGGTCCCATAACGAATTGTTCTTGATTGTCTTGAATTGTTAGTGGTATGTGACTAGCAGAGAAGCATAGACTAGATGCTTGATTCCCCATAACTTTTGATGGGTATTATTTCAAGAACCAAAAATGGATAAATGATCTTCTCTTATGTGCCCCAAGGTATCCCAAGTTTTATAATGGTGGAGTTCTAGGTTTTAAGGGTACTTCCTTCACTAAGTGCACCAATTAGCCCTTCCAAGCCAAAGTGAGGGTTCCTAAGTTAGAGGAGTTGTCCAATGTTTCAAGACTTTTCCTTTTGGGAAAAGTGTTGCCCCAACTAGTACTCTTTGATCATACAATTAATTTCCAATGACCTTTGGGATATTTGGATATAAAACTAGAAAAGGTGTTCTATACGGATGAATTTTTCATGTAATTCTATGACTTTTGTAATTGTACGGATCTATACGGATGAATGAGGGCTTGAGACCAATTGGAGAAGTTGATGATCAAAAATAACTTTCATTTGCAACCAGTTTGGGCTCCTGAAGAATTAAGGCTACACCAATGAAGATGACATTGATATCTTCATGATGCAAAAGGTTTAAGGCTATAGGTTTTACACTGGAAATAAGTCTTAAATGCATTTTTAAGGACTCCAAATGCTTCATTAATTCTCGTAAAAAAGGAAAAGGGGGTGTTGCAATCCATGTTTTCCTCAAAGATTGGTTTGGGTTATCTTTATTGTTAAGGGTAAGGAAGCTGGTATATGTAACATCTATGCTACAAATGACCACTTACTTATTACTAGATTGTTTTGATACTATGTGGAATTAATAGGTGAATGATTGAACACACATTTGCACTAAGAAACCACAATTTATTTAAATCAAATACTTTACTACTTTGAACATATTCAACAAAGCCTTATATTTTATTGTACAAGAATTTATAAGACATCTTATCTAACACATTTGAAACAAAGCCTTAAGAATATTTTGTCAAATATTTGCATTCTTGCATATATTTCATCATTATACAAGTTTGACTGTACACACCACCTTTCGTACAAAATCATTGTATATCATTGATCCAACATATTATGAATAAATATATCAATGTTATCAAACGTCTGAGGTATAGAATTTCTCAAAATCTTCAATACACAACTATATTTCAAAATTTTAAGTGTCATTTTCGCTCCTAAAGTGTATAAGTTTAACACATGGTACTCGGTGACATCTACATTCCAATCTTTGCATTCGGAAGACACAAGAAAAAAAATAAGTTTATAGGTTAACAAAAAGATTATGAATGTATAAGTAACTAAACGAACCAAAGAACATGACTAGCAAATGCATAACTTAAAGTTACCATCATAAAAGATCTGGGCTAATCAAATGCACACCTCAATCTCCTACATCTATCATATATGTATCCAACTGCACTTACAATCCACATACAAATCAAAGTTTATTGGCTCAAACAAATAAAGCAGAAAACTACAATGTATGTATTGAACGTAATTGTAATGAACATGGAAAACCTTGCAGTGAGTTACACTTACCTACTGAAGTGTGCCTGAAGGATCATCTCTATACTTGAGGGTATTATATATTGCTTCATGATCAATAGTACTAATAGTCCAAATTTCCTATCTTTAGATTTCCTTGACGTTTCAACAACTTAACATTGGTATCTATAACAAGGTGTGAATATGTGAGAATGTTTTGTGCTTCTCGTATTCTTCAAATGAGAGAGAGAGAGAGAGAGAGAGAGAGAGAGAGAGAGAGAGAGAGAGAGAGAGAGAGAGAGAGAGAGAGAGAGAGAGAGAGAGAGAGAGAGAGAGAGCAAATCTTAATCTATTGAGTTTAACAATTTGCCCCTAGTATCTGAAAGTAAGAATATCTCTCATTTTAACAAGGTTTTTTGAAACATTGGAAGCTCTTGGAAATTGTTGAGTATGGAGGAAAGAGGGGTCGTCCAAACTATTCAAATATTTGGATTTTATAACTTTAGTCCAATTTGAATCCTACCTTACCAACTTTGAGCTAATTTTTGAGAAAAGGATTTTATTCATTTCGATAATCTTTTTGATACCTAGGCCACCGTTTTGATTTTGTTAGCACATAGAATCCCAATCCACCAATAAGAATTTTTTTCTTTCTTAAATACTAGACCACAAGAACCTTCTTTAGATTTTTTCTACTTTTGATGCCAAATTCTTGGGAATGGTAAACAAAGATAAAAGGTAGACAAATGTGTTCGGAAGAGAAGTTACGAGAAGCTTAAGCTTACATGTGATGGTAAGGACGGTCCCTTTACAAGCATCAAGTTATCTACAAATTCATTCTAGGAAAGAGGTCAAGAAAAAATCATCAACAATACCTCATGGTCCCAAGTAAGAGGAGGGAAGAAATTCCACCTTACAGCGGATTAATACAAGTTTGAAGCCTTGAGAGAATGTTAATAATCTTCGTTGTCACTAATTTAGAATTTATCCATAAAATTAAATTAAATTCATCCTAATTAATAACATTGAAATATTCTATCTTAAGATCATAATTTTTTTTGAAGTACTAAATCTTATTTTTTTGGTCTTTTGTTCCAATTACATCTATGCGAGTATTTCAATATTGATTTGTTAGATCTAGCGTAATTCCACTTAATATTAATACATATAGAGTTACATAATGCGTGACATAATTCTTAGCTTATTAAAAATCTAAACACAAAATCTATAAAAAAATGCTTTAAATAGATAGATATCTAGACAACTTAATATTGATTACAGAGCATTGAAAGACTAAAGTGAGGGATCACAGTCTAATCTAAATGTTGATGGAAAAACAATCAAATCTGTACAAGCAACTACATAAATGTACCAACACTAATCATTAAGAAGTTGTAGATCAATTAGTACTATCCCATTAACATCAATGAATTACAAAACAACAAAATTTGATATAGAACGTTCCAAAACAAAAAACAAATTTAAACAAAGGCAAAAGTATACATCTGAATGGAAAAAGACCACAATGCATTAAAAGGGCACTTGGTTTACATGTTCAGAGTTTCAGCAGTACATTCACAACAGAGACTATCTAACCTAGAAGGCGTTCATGACTCCTGAAGGAGAGAATGTGAGGCTCCTCCAACACAATCTAACCCACATCCACATTGTGGGCATTCAGTGAAATTACTAACAGGAAAAGATGCAGAGAAAGAACCCACATAAAACTCCAATTCATCCCCTTCCCTCAACACTTTGTTAATGCTGAGATAGAAAAACCAGATTCTAACGCTGATGCCATCTAAGTTCTTCAACGAATCATAGCTGATGGTGCCGGTGAATTTCTTGTTGTACTTGAGATGATATGAACCGATGGTGAACTTGCAAGTAGAGTTCAAATGAACCACAAAACTCCCATCACTGCTATCCAATGTATAACTCACCACATTGGTAGGCAAAATGCCGATTGGAAACCCGTATTCCTGCAGAACTTCGTAGGCTGTGGTGGAATTACATGATATTGGGGAAAACATTAGAAGCCCCGTCAAAATGCAGCAGGTGAGTTGAGAAAGCCAAACAGCAGACATCTTTTCTTGTGGTAGAAGAAACTCAGGGCCACATGATGGTGTGCGTTGGGTTAATACTTTATCGATGCTTTTTGTTGCTCCGTATATTCGTTTATAATCGTTTAAAAACTAACGACTAGTCTTTCCTACCGTTCTTCAAGACTACTAGGTACCTAGACGCCTTTGGTTTTACTTCTTCATGGAGTTCAACGGTCAGTCATAACCTTGTAGACTTCGTGGGTTTGTTGTGAAAAATGAAGGTCTCTCATGGCCTTGTAGACTTCGTGGGTTAGTTGTGAAACATGGTTTGAAGGACTGGGCTCTTTTTCCTTTTTCTTTTATTTTTTTAAACAAGGTAGATATTAGGTGTATGAATTAATGACTTTGTTTTAGTTTTGTGAATGTTTGGTGGGTTATATTTCTTATCATTTAGATTCTATCGTTTGTTATGGTTGTTAAATTTCTTATATTCTAAACTTGATCATTTTTTTTTATGATTTTAGATATCTTGTGTTTAGATTAAACTTAAATTTAGTTTATTATTTATGGTTTTGAATAAAAAAATTTCAAATTTAACTTAATCGTATTTTTTGTGATGTTGAGTCTTTCTACTTGGTTTCGTCTTGAACTCAACCCCAAGAGTTGATGATGAAGTTAAATTGTCAGTCACAATTTTATAGACTTCTTGGATTAGTTGTGAAACATAGTTTGAAAGAGTTTTTTTTCTTCTAATGGTTGATATTTGTTGTATGAACTAATGACTTGGCTTTGTTTTCAATGTTTGATGGATTAAATTTATTTTAATTTAAAACCATTCTTATCTTTTATGATTTAATTATCTTTGTATTCAAACTAGATTTAAATTTAGTATATTATTTAGGGTTCTAAGTAAAATTTATTAAAATTGAAACCTTCTCTATTCCTTGTGATGTTGAGTCTTTACACTTGATTTGATTTTCCATTCAAACTCATCTATTATGGTGTAAGGTCTTTGTACATAGTAAATTAAATTCCTATTGAACTTTTTCCTAAGACAAACATTCTCACTACTAACAAACTAATTATTTAACCAATTAGAGACTTTTCATTATAAAAGGCACCACTTAACTTAATAAAGCATTTCAATTATGATTGTCTCAAAGCTCTTGTAGGGGTGTTTGTATGGATAGCTGATGTAGTGTATGCTTTTGATGTTGAACTAATGATAGGTTGATCAATTATGATGTTGTCATTGATGTCAACTTAGAGTTTGTTGGTTGACTGTGTACCTGGGTCTGTGCAGGATCATGGTATGCCAAAAAGTGGCGATGTAAAAAAATTAGTTTTTCACTCATCCAAAAGCGCACCCAAATGTTTGTTGACTTTTGAGTAGCCCTGGGTGTCAATACACCTAGCCAAGCCAAAAGCCAAAGCTAAAGCATTATCGGATGTCCGATAATATCTGATGTCTGATATTATCGGACATCCAATAATATCGGACATCCGATAATATCGGATATCTGATATTCATCAGTCATAATATATTGTTGCCCGAGGCTGCATTCAACATTTTCATATTGAAAACGTTGAAGCAATGAAGTAGCCAAGCCCCTAAAATTGCATATACGATACCTATCTGATATCATATTTTCCACAGTACACAAGGAAAGTGAAATTTTTTAGTTTCACTGTTTTTTTTGCTTTTTCATTAAAATTTAATTTAATTTTTTTTAAAACTATGTTTTATATGATATTGTGTATTGTTTTTTAAATTGATTATAAACTAGAGTTGAAATTTATATTATTTATTCTATTTTGTTTTTGAATCAGACATGGATTCAGACCAATCTGAAAATCCTCCCTCTCAGTCTGCCAACAATCCAGACACACCTCAAAAAAATCCACCACCTTCAGAAGACCAACCATTCACAAACCCTCGACCAATACAGGATCTCATAGGAGATAATCTAAATTATCTTAGAGGATATCAGAACACATGCGAATATCCCCACCTTCCATCCCATGTTTTCCACGCTGAACTCCATTATTCAGAGCATGGAGAAACTCACAAAACAACACAATGCTGCACTTCTTTGGCGTGAATCCATGCACGCACAATTTGATGATGGGCTTGACTACGATCAAGTTATGGATCTAAACATAACAAAACATGATATATGTAACTTTTTTGTTGATCCCAAAACTAGTTTGAAAGTGAACCCTAAAAAAACCAAGTTGTCAATTAAATGGTGTACGAATGATGCAATACGTGACAACTTTTGGGATCGCTGGTGGATGGTTTTTGATAGACCACCCCACATCAATTTGGATGTCCCATTCTATTTAATTTAGAAATTATATGTAAACTTTGTGCTCGGTCACAAAGTCAATTACTGGAGCATGAGACAGAACCAGGGTGTAGGCTTAGGCACTCCCCAGGACAGGCCAGGGGCACAGTGGGTGAAATCCCACACATATGTCCCCCCTCCTCATATTTCACCACCTCCCATTGTACAACATCCTGACATTATTGCTGAGGCTGGCTCACAGACTATTCAAGCCATTCACGCCTTGAGTGATCTACTCGTTAGGCAAAGTGCGATATTTTTGCCTCCTCATACTGATTCTTCTAGCCCTTCCACATCCTCCATGAGCTCACATGTTTGTGTGTCTCATACTTGTGTTATGTGCGCCAAGAATATGTGCTTGGGTCCCTTGAATGATAGTGATGCATTTAACTATGTGTTCGGGGTGGACGATACTACACAACACACTATAGGTATTGAAGCACCCCATGGAGATGTGCATCAAGGGCATACAGAGCCATGGAATCCTACTGTTATGGTAAGAGTAAACAATTAAGTTTTTACATTGTATTTAATTTTAAATGTTCATATTTTTAATAGATTTTTCTTATAATGATTGCCCACTTATGTTTTTTTATACATGTTTCATTTATATCCAGTTGATGACAGAGGAGGAGATAGCACAGGTCGAGGGGTCCACACTTTCGGCCATTTCATTTGGCCTTGAAACTTCCACGGTACATATGTTTTAATGTACTCATTGGTTTCCTTTTATTATAATATTTTATACATGTATTTTCTAATTTTGATGATCGTCTTATTACATACTGATGCAGGTTTCACTAGTTGCCACTGGAGGGCAATGTGAGGGGGTTCAGGTGTCTGGTGTTGACAAGGGGAAGGTAATTAAGTAAGTAGATTGATTAAGCATACATGTATACTTGTCACTTGTGCGTACTCATTTTTAATTACATGTTTTATTTGACAAAGGGTGGTGTCTGATGATGTCGTGAGACCAGCTTGCCATGATAGAGTCATAGGCATCTCAATTTGCAGTGACTACCCCATAGTATGTATATTTCTATATTTATTTGTGTGTAGTTTACTATCAAGTATATATTTAATATGATCAAGTCATGATTGTATGAAACTTATCTATTTGACTTTGTAGGTCACTCCTAGTTTGAGGGAGGTACCACGCCAAGGGTTTGTATCACTGATGACCCAACCGACATTTCCTGAAGAAAGTTCAATAGAGGTAAGTTTTGATGTTAATTGAGTTATATTTAAAACATGTATTTTCTACCAAGGATTTAACATTAAATGGTATAAGTCTTACATCAATCTCATGTTCACAAACATATATACAAGTCAGAGTCGACATTGGTGGCATTGTCCCTTCGCAACTAAAGACATATATTAGGTCTCCTGACTGCATGAGGAGACCGAGAGGCAAGGTACATGAGAGTTCAATTTTAAAAAATTATTTATTATTCTTGACTATGATTTTAAAATTTTATTTATTATTTGTAGAAACCATATAAATTAAGTAATCTAACTTGGTATTTCACTTTTGTGTTTGAATGCAGGATCCATCATAGCCAAAGAGTAGTTCGAAGAGACTTCACTTTGATCATCCACTAGTAGCATAGAATGTCCTAGAAACATTTCTAGTTGAACTTATTATGTTGAGATGCCATATGGCACATTTTGAGATGGCGTATGCCATATTGTATCTAGACATGAACGGATTTTGTAAATTTTTGGAGATGTCATGTGCCACATTTTGTACAAAAATATTTCATATATACATATCTACATTTTCATTTCTGATTATTTTATCTTTTTCATGTGTAAGTTATGTATGTATCATTTCCATATTATATCTTTGGCATTTGTTGTATTTATGTATTATTTCCATATTATGTCTTTACATCATGAATTGTATTTATGTATGTATGTTCATTTTTTATATTATATTTTTTCCATGCGTTGTATGTATGTATTATTTTCATACTACAGATCTTCATTCTCCATTAGCCATCTGGTGCACTATACTTTTGAGAGCACCAAAATATTGATTGCAAAATTCATGGTAGATAGGAGTTCAATTGATTAATGTTTTGTCAAATGCATTATGTTATTAACATTTATTTTACATGTGTTTATTTGAAAGACTCCATTGTTGTGATGTTGGGATAACTAAACCTTTGATTTGGTTTTCAATCTCCTTCATTCATACATGTGGCATGCCCACTGAGACAACCTTTGATCCTTTATAGATTTGGTTTTCACTTGATTAATGTTATTATTTATGTGTTACACCATGTTTGAATAGATCTAAAAGCACTTTTCATGCTTTGTTTTTAATCCTTGATGTCAATGTAATGCGCTTCTTCATACTTCTTAATACTCCTCCCATGCAATCATGCTCCAAACTCCATGTTATGCATCCTTCATTCACTAGGCTTTTGCAACCACAACCATAAACCTTGCTTTCATAGGTGATCCTAACTAGACTCAAAGGACCCCAACACACTTGTTTCACCCATATGCCAAGCCACAAACTCTTCCTTCAAGACATTTCGTCTCCTTCACAAATCTGTCGAGTCATACACTGTCCTAGTAATACAACAGCAAGGGTTTTTAAATATTTTCTCAAAATAGTTCCAAATAACTCTTAAAACCAATCACATATCTAAATACCCTTTTTTTCAATCTCATTAACATATCTCAAAACTGACCCCTTGTGTTTTGAACCACCTACTCTTACTTTACCACTATCAGTGAACTAAGAAAGCTAATTCGACCACTTTTCCAAAGAAAATACTAATGCATCTTCACCCTAGACCTTGAGACTTTCAACAGATTCATCAAATGACCCCAAACTATGGATTCTACAACTAATTTGATTATACGATCTCTCTAAGTACAAAAGCCGTAATTTGCTTCTCAACAACCCCTAAAATCTAGGGCTTGGTCAATGTACAACCTCCCAACACCATAGCCTCAAATAAATGGATGATTCACCATCCTTATACCATCCTAACATGGATTCAAACACAAAA